>JAODUG010016009.1:0-16510 GCA_027564795.1 Aphredoderus sayanus | reverse complement strand
AAGCATTTCTGCTTTATTTATCTTGCAGAGCACGCTAGGGCTTAAACACATCCAGGCTGTGTAAGGGCTATTTGAGTGAGTGGAGAGCTGCATCAGATGACCTGGTCCAATTCAGATGCTTTGGACAGCAGTGAATAGAAAGCCCTATAAAATAAATGTGGATTTGTTTAACAATTATTTGGTTATTATTCAACAATGTAGCAAATAAGAAACAAAAAACGCTGCTACTGGTATTGGTATGGTGTCATTAAAGTAAATATATACTGTGTCTATATCTATACTCTACAGTATATAGACATTTTTAGCCCAGCCAGTATCAATGTCTACAGTAGAACACTAATCAGCATTGTGACTCGGGAGTAATGTGTAGTCTTAGTGATGCGTTCATTTTCCCAAAGGGTTTGCAATCATTTGTTCACGACTCATAATTAGGCTTCAGTCTTTGGTTCATTTGTCACATGACAGCTACAAAGCATTTCTGAAGCTCCAGAGGTAAGGCTAACCACTGTTGTTCAGTGAATCCTTAACCCAACCATAAGCTTGTTGTTCTGCTGTAGCCTGTAATTCATCACTGTATGACCTGGTTGTAGGCATGATTTTGTGATGACAACAGACTGCCAAAAGGTAGCTATTGTGAACAGTCAGCATACCAATAAGGAGATACTAACTGTTACTGACTGAGAGGATAGTTAATGTGGTGGGTGTCTGCAACACCTTAGTTTTCACAGTCTGAATCACCCAGGTTTTATATCAGAAGTTGAATTTGTGTATTATAATTTGTCACCTGAAGCTAACCATGTAGCTTTCAGTGTTTCATCTGTCATAAAAAGCACAATTTTGTTACGAAAGAGGCACATTTTAAAAGTTAACGACTTTAGCTCCAACTTCATGACAACTGCAGTATTACTGAGGACCACTACAATGTGACAACCGGACCCACCTGATCCAAGATCCGTCCCATCCTGTCAAAGAGGACTTTGAGGAAGTGGCCTTCAAAGAAGGGGCTGTCCAAGTTACACTTCTCAAAAGGCTTTGGGTTTCCTCTCCAGTCCCAGCGCTGACAGACACCACAGTAGTCCCTGAACTGAGAACATAGTCTATACTTCATAACACAGCAGACATCTGGGGCAGCTCACAGCACCCTGTATATTTAGCTCACAGCGCCTCTGTTCTACCATTTATCAAACCAGGTTTTGCTCATCAAAATCACTCTTTTCACACATGCAGCATAACCCAACAATGCCCCAGAATGTCTCTTAAAAAGACATACTGAGAGTCGCCCATCCCCAGGTCTATAATCTTAAATGGTCTTAAGCAAATCACCATGAAGACTGCTGTAGTACATTCTACTGTGTTAAATGAGGAAAATCAATAACATACAGAAACACAGCACATGCCTTTATAGACCTGTAAAGTACCTGTCTATGTGCATCTCTCAGGTAGGTGTCGTAGCCGGTGCCCTCCACCTGATACGATGACTTGGCCTCGTCCGGCACCAAACACAGGAAACTGCAGGCAACACATTCAACTTAAACATAAGAGGAGTCCACGCTAAAGCTGAAGTACAGGGCGATGTGGTGCTACACACCTGTTAACAATCTTGTGGACCTCTGTCTTGCCATCAGACTTGGCGTGGTCAGGAGTTTGTGGAGGAGACGAGCTTAGCCAATCAGAACTGGAGAGCCTGCGGTCTGACGAAAGGTCGTCACCAAAGAGTGGATCTTCCTCAAGATCTCTAGCAGGGGTCAAACAAGCAAAATAAATGAATCAAATGTCAGTAATTATAAACAGCAAACAACCACATTGAGTATTGATTACATTACAAGCACAGGAATCTATTGCTAACAATGTGAAAGTATCACACTAATATAAACATCTGATGTGCATAGATTATTCTTAAATCTTTCAATTATTCTTAAACCTTCGAGTGGGAATCATTAAACTGCATTTACTTTCGTTTGAAATACGACATTTTCTGCTGACAACAAAGATGTGAATGATTATCATGTGAGTCAATCATCACCACCATGAGTCACTCTGACAAAGTAAGAGCCTGTAAACAGACACAGGACAGTCTAGTGGTTTGGGTGTCAATACTCAGTTAATATAGTGCTGGGTTGCATTGAGCAACCGCAACGCTAAATTGTACTCAATGTAATGTGCGTTAGATAAATACCGGAATTGTAAGTTGTGTTATGGTGATGTAGCTCATGGAACTGCCAGATTCATTTCTTAGTCATTCAGTCACAAGAAAATCCATTGCAACAAAGACAACAGCCAGACATGTACGGCAAGATGCAGGTAGACAGAGCACACCGCTAGTTCATGCATTGACTTTATTAACATCTGTGGGGGATGAGATATCCAGAGCACAGGAAGGGGTGTGGGGGGGCAGAGGCAGAGGCCCTTACACAGCGTCGTGGGGCTGCCCGTTCTCCAGGGGCTCCCGCTCCTCCTGTGGCTTGTTCTCCAGGTAGTTCCTCTCCTCTAGGCTACGCAGCACCAGGCTGTGGAGGATGTGCTGGCTGGGCTTCTGGATCAGATGCTCAAACAGGCGCAGGGTCATGATGCTGATCTGGGAAAAGGGGGTGAAGAGAAGGCTGTTAGCATCCAGAGGTCAGTGTTCACATCAGAACATGGAGGAGCCATGGATGGAGCAGCCCTACTGTCAGATAACATAACTGCATGACATGAGCTGAATTTGTATGCAACTGTAAGAACAGTCTATTTGTACTTACTACAGACACCCCTGTACAGACCTTGTACAGGGTAACATTTCCTAAATGTGTCCCCAATGGGTAACAATGCCCACAACCCCATATCTATCAAATGCAAGGTGCACCTCATCTGACAGGTGGTCACAGTGCTCTATGAGTCTGTGCCTGAGAGGGCTCTGGCCAATGGTGGCCACAGTCTCTGGCTCTTCCTCCTCCCCCAGCAGGAAGTAAACCATCTCCTGGAGCAGAGCCTCCGACGTCACCTGCCGGATGATCCTGTTCAGCAGTGCTGTGGAGGTCAAGATGCCCACCTCAGATCTGCACACACACACACACACACACACACACACACACGGGAGCAATGGGAAAAAAAAAAGTGTTCTTTTTTTTTTTAATCTAATTTCATCAAATGTACATAGATGTACATGGTTATGGGTGTTTATATGTATTTATTTATACACTACATTTATGCAATAACTAACCACCCTTCTACTTGTCAACAGTCTGTTTTTATACACTTTCTAAAACAAAGGTTTGTTTATTTACTGTGTTTTAACAGGTAAATCGCTTGCATTGAAGGGAGTTTCAAGCTTCTTTTTAGCATCACCGGTCACACCACGTTTGAATATGCGCTTGTATGTAGTGGAAGGTGAGGGTTTGCAGGGCCATTAATAAATACTGTTTATAAAAGTACCGTTAACAGATTAGACTGTAGGTTAGATTCTATGAGGTACTCACGTCTGCATGAGCTGTGGTTCCATGACAGTCACAAAGAATCGTTCTCTCACTGCTTTGGCCAGCGTCACAGCCGCCGTCTGGAGAAAATAACATGCTTTAATAATAGACAAAAATAACTTCACCGTGGCATGATGCATCAAAACACAGCATGTTGCAGTGCGAGTCAGCAGTCTTGGCACACACCTTCTGAGCCTCCTTGATGAGTTGGTCACAGTAGTCAAGCCATGAGAGGAAGGAAATGAGCGCCCTCTTTCCTGTGAAGACAGCAGCATCCTCCTTCAGATTGTACACATCCAGACTGAAACAGAAGATTAGAGCTTCACACAACTGCTCCACACTCATCCACTAAAAACAGTATTCCCAGAAATAGCACCACGTGTTTGATATAGTATCATCAGGCACTGTGTCTCCGCTGCTTAGATGACTGGAACACTTGAGACTGTTAGCGTACCCCCAGTTCACTGACTCCACCGTCTCGATGTCCAGGGGGTCCATGGACTGGGGCAGAGCCTTGTAGAAGGCCGACAACCTGTCAGTCAGCAGCTCACAAAGCTCCGTGTTCTCGGTGAGACACTTGGCAGCAGCAGGCTCTGGTAAACTGACCAGCAGCATCAGACCCTCGCACGCCTTCACCACTACTCTTCCATCCTGAGAGGACGGAGAGAGGACAGGGGGAAGAAACGCATTGAACGCAAGGAAACAGGACCACAACAATGTACCAAATCGCTATCCGCCGTCACAGGGATCTCTTACGGGGCTCCTGGTGAGGTTGAGCAAGGAGGTAACCAGGTTATAGTTGCTGTTGCTGTTGCTGCTGCAGAGGAGGAGGCTGGGACTAGAGCTGCTGCCAGCTGTTGCTGCCTGCGGCTCCTCTGGGGGCTCTGCCTGCTCCTCTGCCTGGGCTTGGCCTGTGTCTGGGGCTGTCAGTTTGTCCCTGGTGCCCCCACACACGCCAGGACTCCTCGCCTCAGGCCTCTTCAGCTTGCTCTGCAGGTTAGACAAGACAGAAGTGTTAAAGGTGCGCTCAAGAGCATTTAGCTCAGCAACAGATTTTAAGGCAGGTTAATGTCAACACGACGCCCATTCTGAATGGGATGGTGTGTGTGTGTGTGTGTGTGTGTGTTTGTGTGCAAGAACATTCCAACAACTAGAGTTCTAAGGAAACTTTATTAAAAATGCAAGAACTTGCTTCTGGCACAAAACTAATAATACAAATTCAGTATCACCCTGGGATAAATGGAGAGCAGAAGGATAATAGTAGTTCTTCCTTCTTCCAATAGTCTCACATTCTAATGAATAAATATTCATGAATGGTTGCACTTGGCCTCTTTATTCCCTCCACATTTCTCTGCCTGTTGTCATAGCAACTTACCTCAAGGAAGAAGTTGACAAGGTATGGGTCCTGCTTCAGTTTGGCACAGACTATGCAGAGGAATTGGATCTCCTCGTTCTCTGTGGGAGCAGCCAGCACCTCCCCACACAGCCGGATCAGTTTCTGAGGGGAGAGAGGGTGCTACAAGTTAACATGGCGTTCAGTAAAGCAACTTGCACGAAGGGAAACGCAGGCAACAGGAGCCCGGCTAACGCGTTATGGGCCTTCACCTGTACAGGTCTGTGGACGTTGATGTGGGGGAGGAGGGGCTGACTGATTCGGCCCAGCAGCTTTGTGTAGAATGTCAACACCTGCTGCTTCATCCCTGGAGGACACTGATGACAACACAACCACCATTATCAACACTTACCGACTACTGAAGCAAACCATTAGCATTATACCCAGTTATAACGGTATGCAGTTTCTAATGCATGCTCTCTTATCGCAGCAGGGAACAACTTGGGATGCCTTACATCTGCCTTGCCCAGGGTGTAGAGGGTCTCCAGGATCTTATGATGCAGGAGGTACTCCATGCAAGGACCTGTCTCACCAGACTCCCGCTCCCCCTCCTCCTGGATCAGGATGTCCAGCATCTGCTCCAGGTGGGATGGGATGTTGGTGTCTGTGACAGGGGCTTTGTCATCTGTAGAGAGAAACACACAAACATCATTTATCACTAGCACTTTGACTGCTGGGTACCGGGGGAATACATGTTGGTGGGTGGCTGTAGCAAAGAAGTGAATGGGAATCAATCCTAAGTAAATAGATAACTGAAAATGCACTGTATTTCAAGCTGCAAATAATGTTCTTACCAGAAGTCTCTATGTAATAATGTGTAATAGCTTTCCAGTGGTAGACAAAGTCCTCCTGCAATGGCAACGAGGGGGCAAGCTGGAAAAGAAAGGTGGTCCATCACAATCTGTGCATTAAATTCTATTTTAGTTTGGGAGACATAGTCAGTAAATTATTTGTTTCTGATCCATTGATTCAAGGTCGCTTAATGCGTACAGCTAAACATGTGCTAATCTAGTTTGGTAGTAGTAACTCCAGCCAAGTTTAAGATATTTACTTTATCAACAATCGTGTTCCAGAGTAGTTCACTAGAACTCTAACTTGTTATAGTGAACTAGTCCTATGTATCTCATTTTGTACTAAATAAACTTAAACATGTTTATATACTGTACTGTTACATGAGATGTTTTGTTCTGTTTACTGGTACTGAACAGTAGTACGTTAACAGTACAGTAAAGTTTTCATACTGTACGTTTTCACAAGGTTCACCTACTTCATCATGAGCATTGTCAAGCGTGAAGAATTACCAGTTTCTTCTAGTCGGTTCTCACAAATCTGACATGATACAGTTAAAATCGCTGTTCAGCATTAACCACAAATGTACATTCTTCCTTTTTTCCGCAAGATTCAAGACTGTAGGTGGTTGAGACGAGCTACAATGTTAGCTTAGCTTGTCTCGGATGAGAGCAATATTTGAACGTTAATTTTAACATACATTATCTGTAACTGTCTTGGTAAGCAAGTGTAGTCGGTGACATAAAATAATAGAATTATGTCATTAGTAGCACCAACATTATATCAGGAAATGTACACATAACACGACAACACACAAAACGCTAGTGTTAGCTTACGCTAATTCGCTAGCCATGTTGCTAACACTCGCTATCTACTGCTGACGTTACTCGAACCATTACTGCCGATACGGTAATATTTATGCTTCATGAATACAGTATGACATGTGAAACAGACAAAAAATATAAACAACACACAAACTCACCGCTTCCACTGCGTGCTGGAGAATAGATGTGAATTTGGAGAACATTTTGTTCTTCGATTGAACCAGTTTCTCCCGAGAAGACCTAGAGAATTCCTCTATCTTCTTCTTCCTATTGCTACCGCCTCGATCCAGATTGGAGGTTTCATATAACGACCCTTGAGATGAAAATGTAAACCCAAGCAATAAACATATAAAATGCTACTGGCTACACTGGACGTGGGCCTGTTACAACAACTGTAAACAAGACGTCTATTGCACAACGCAACGTTCACTTTGGACACCGTGGCACTTACATGGCCAAGCACTGCTAAATGTGACCACCAGATGGGGCAAAGACTTAAGGAGATGTGTATTCAATTAGGGACGATAATCAATTCACTCAATTACAGATAACAATATTCAACGAATAATTAGGCCAAATTGTTTTTTTAAATTCAGTTTACAATACCATATAAGTTTAACACGCATAATTATAAAATTAAAATGAAATTACAATTAATAAATGGTGTATTAGTTAGGCCTATAGATTAACATCTATATCTCAATTTCATTTATATGTGCTAATTTCATATTAATATGGGGAGCTATATCAAGCAAGCAGTAGCCTAAAACTAGCAATTCAACTGGCTTGTAAATTAATTTACAGTAGAATATTTTCTCCAAACAGGCCTATAGCCACATTTACATAGGCTATTCAATCGTGTATTCATCTTACTGTTAACTTTATGATCATATTCAGCACAATCCCCACAGACAATATGGTAGCCTAAAGCCACATAAAAGCTCGCTGTCTACACGGATATAGCGAACGAATGCTTCATAAATAAAACCTCAGATTTGTAACAGGCCTACCTCGACTGTTTGAGTAAACAATAAATGGCGCGATGTCTTAATAAAAACTTGTACGAAAATAACGGGGATGCTGTATTTGTTCCAGGACACGCCCTGTCGCTATAAAGTGGTCTCTCCATCGCGCAGTCTGTTCTTGTCTACCAAACGCAGGCTGTATTTTACCTCTGTAATAATCTACCTACAAAATTATTGGCCACATAAACAATAAGCCTACATTAAATCCGACGATCGGTGCTGCTCCTTTTAAAACGGAGATCCCTGAATTCTCGCTAAAGAAAAACGGATCTACAGTAGCCTACCTACCCGGCATGTCTGCTAGAGGTGAGTGTCTTTTGTCGCAGAAGCCTTCATCTCGATACATAGGCAGAGAGAAAAAGTCTCCTTGGGATCTTGATAGCATGGAGAGGGTAGCCTATTTGCGTAGTCTTTCGGGACTATCGGGCTGTGGTAATGACACTGTTATTATAATAACTAGGTTACGCCGGTTCATAGCTAAAAGTACAGCCTCCCCTGCTGCTGCTGCAGCTCTGCTGCACAGCCCAGAACTTCATGTTAACAAGTCGATTTAATTGAAAAGCATTATGTATGCATACCGCATAGGTAAATTATGATACCCATTTGTTTCTGTATGTTGAGACCCATTAGTGGTGTGAAAACAGGACGATAGCCTATTAGCCTACATCTGGCTGTACACCCTTCCTTGGTAGTTGAAAGATTTGACACGTGGATGAAAAATATGTTATGACATGGGTTATGTAGGCATGGGTTATGTACCTATACTACATGTTTACATAATTTGCACACAAAAATACCCTAAGTGACCAAAGAAAAAGTTACAGAGCTACAATTGCTACTATCACAGGTTTTGTTGATTGCGTTTAAACTATATTGTATCATACAGATTGTGATATCTGGCTGAAAATTATGACATTGTTCAAGCTGAGCAGTTTTTTAATTTCCCCCATTACATCAGTTGATTTTATACTTTGTCAAAAACTTCAAGCATTCTGAAAAGATGAACAGCCTCCAGCTGTTCCATCTATAGATTACAATCAGACTGACACCTAGCTGCAGCATAACTAGATAGAAACCTGCACAACTGTGGTGATATATCATAATGAGTATAACATAATATTACAGTGACAAGGCTTTCTAGCTATAATATTAAGTATTTTGGAACAGTGGAAAATGTAATCGTTTTAGGCCAGCCCACAGTCTGCTTGACACGCCCCTTCTTGCTCTTTGGAGTAGCTCTAGTGGCAGCAGAGTGGCTTTCAACTCCTTACCACTGATGTGGGCTCTGCAGCTGTTCTCCCTGGCTACTGGAGGAGATCGATGGGGCCTAACATTTGATTGTCCCTGTGGTACACAGACGTGATTAGCAGGTTTAAGGCCATACAAATAGCCAATCAATTGTTGTTCATGAGAAGAACTGTAACTAACACACTCATAGATTGACGTGTTGGACAGAATACGCATGGTATACAAGATTTATACTAAATTATATAGGCCTTCTAGAAATATAATTTGCTTTTATTGTGAAACGGTATTGATCTAGTTTCTTTTCATGCTAATCGTTGCTTTCAGTTATTTATATCTCTTGCAATAAAAGAAAACATTTCAGAAAGTATAATAGACAGAGAGTATTCACTTATTATTTCTTAGGCCAAATTTAAAGTTTAAATTTAAAGTTTAAAATGTAAACTGTGATATCTTTGAATGTTTTACACACATAGGTGCAATGGGCTGTACAATGAAGGAATAAAGACCTTTGTGAGACTGTTGAAAATCTGTCTAGAGGGAGGGGTAGAGAGGAGTGCTATCTAATCAGCGCAGATTTGAAAGCAGCATGTGGTCAAAGAGTTTCAAAACAAAACAAAACAACGGTCTTTGTTATTTTCTACCACAAGGGCAATTCTGAAGTACTTAACACTATGCCTGGCTCCATTTGCACACTTGAACCAGATGGATCTACTCTATTGATATGCTCCACAGACTACTGTACATACATGGTGTAAGTAGAGCATTTCTGTTGAGACAATAGAGGATTTCTCTTCTTTCAGATGCATGGAAAGTAAAATATTGGCGTTAATGACCCTCCACTCTGCCGTTACTATCCTTTTATCGTCAGCGGAAACTCACTTAGCCATCTGGCCAGTGTTTGCCATTACATTGCTCTTAGCCTCACAGACCTGGCATTCCTTTCAGTATCGCAAGACCATCAGCTTTCACCTCAGTAGCAGAGAACTTCCATTAGTTATCCTACCTTAATTCACGCTCACAGGAATGATATGAGTGGCCTTTGCCATATTATAGCTCCAGACCCGTATCCTCTATGACTATCAATCATGTTACATAATCAAATAAATTGACTTTCTTTAAAATCTGAATCCAATGTATTCACGATTGGTGCATTGCAACTCAGTCAGGCAATAACAAAATCGAACACTAACAAACAAGATGCAATGTTAAAGTATAAAAAAATATTTATACAGTTAAAAAAAATAGGTATGCAGCAACAATGTATCACAGTCCAGATATGGAGCCTGTTCAAGGTCATCTGGAAGGTTTGTTAAGAAAAAGAAGAGCTTGCCAATCTATATTTGTAGTCATTCCGGGATCCACATCTGCAACCTTGTGGTCAGACGTTCATTTCTGTAACCCCGCTCTTATAACATTTGGCATAATCTACTCATTCCTCCCTGTGGTCCGCTGTTATGGTTGGTGCAGGATGGATCAGTTGTTTATCCTGTTTCTGTTTAATCCATTCAACTCTGCTCCACCCTTGAATCTTAAAAGCACATAGTGTACAACCCAAATTCTAACATTACATTAAGTTGGCCAACATCAGCTATTCACTCACTTTATTTTGCCACTGCTACTTATCTGTCCCACCTATTAGTGTGTAATAGGTGGGTATGGCATAGGCCCGGGGTGGGTAATCGGGAGGATCTGGAAACTTCCGCTCGAGGATTTTCTTTTTTACATTTGTCACGTTAGCTGGGCCGGCCCTACTGTAACGATACGCGTCAGGGAGGATGGATGGGAGGAAGAGGCCAGGAGGGGCTGAAAAAGACAGGTTGAAAAAAATAAAGCCATTGGAGGAGGATGCTGCCAATGTGCCGATTTATTTTCAAGAGGACAGACACAAGTGGCAACTGGTAAAGAGAGATATACTGTAGGCCTAATTATTATTCTGCTAATATCATTGTAGCGTTGTCAACCTATTTGCAACTAAAATATTACATTTAATTAAAATAATAGCCTTTTTGTATCACCCAATATATGGAGATTCATAGAATTTGCAAATATTATGCAAATATTGATAACAAAACTAAAGCTTGATCTGTGTAATCAGTAAAATGACCTCTTAATTAATTTTGTGAAGCTTCTGAGCAGCAGATAAGCCAGTCCCCTGCTTAAAATGGCGAGCCCGAAATTTGCAATAAGGAGGCAATGACTACAGGCACAGGAAGAGAGGATAACAGAGTAAACAATATGAATTAAAGTTATTTAATGTAAGAAAGCAGTATATGACAGTACATGATACACATATGCATTGTTTGTTCAGAAGTGTGTGTAGTAAAGGAGTAAATCACCACAATATGATACCCATGCAGAAAAATTATAATGACCATGGCAGTTCCCCCACGAGGTCTCATTCCAACAAATCCGGCCTGCTGTCTAATCTGAGTCTGACACCCCTGGTATAGTATATGCCCTTCTGCCCTTTTTGCCATGCGTGGAAGAGTGGGATACATTTCTAATGATTTATTTCTTTCTCTTTTTGTTTGTTTGTCATCCTATCCTTGTGGAATAGTGAAATACGTTTTGTTAACTTCTCATCTTAAGTGAATTATTATTTAACCATTACTTGTTGAACCATGTTATTGATAAAGACTGCAGGATAGTAAGAGCTGAATTGTTGCTTCATTTATCTAATTTCCACCACCATGGAATAAGTGGGCCGGTCTTGGACCTGAAACTCCCAGGCTGAAAAGTGGCCCCACTCCGGCCTTGACTCACTCTGTATACAGTATTCTACACAATTGCACAGAGGTTAAGATTAGTCTGGAGGCAGAGGGTGTTGAGAAGTGTGGGAGGGGCATACAAATAAAAAGAATCCTGGGTATTATAATCCTTATTTTGCAGCAGCAATAGGTATTGCCTCAGCCAGGAACAACATTCTAGACTGATTTGTGGAGCAAAACAAATATTGGAGCTTGCCAAGTCAGGATGGTCTTGACAGGCCATGTTTTTGTAATGCTGGTTGAAACGGAATTCTTACACAAATCAAGGAACGTAACTTAAACTAACACAATAAACTATAGCACCAATCATATATATCCTACTGTAAATCTTAAGGACATATAGAGAAAATTTGTTGATTTTTGAACTCGATCAAAACAAAAACACCTCTTCCTTCAATGCCATAGTGTGCTCCCTCAGAAGCTCCGCCTCCCACATTGGAAATGCATTGCCAAGGCTGAGATATTGTTGTGTGGTTCGTTCTGCATCACTTTGTTTGTATTTTCTCAGCCTACAGACAGAAGGGGCAGCTAGCGGAACATGAGGCGATATTAGCTAAACTTGAGTGTATCAGCGTATACGCCTTTAAATCAAGTCCTCTCTCTTTAAGCCCCCCCTCCCTCCATCTCATTCTCCAGGGCTCTGCCCTGCCTGTGGGCGCAACTCTCGTGCACACACACACACACACACACACACACACACACACACACTCAAAGTTACCTGTTACACTGCAATGCACATTGACGTGGTTGGTCAATGGTGGAGGAGAGGGCTCCACTCCTTTGCAACCCAATCTGATGCTTTCTCCTTGTGTGAGAGAGGGCTGCACATGCTGCATCAGCAGTTTCCTCTCTGCCTGTAGATTGATCTGGGCACGCGCGACGTCCGCGCGTATGTATGTGCTGCCGTTGGTACGCGTGTGTGCGTGCGTGTGCGTGCGTGTGCGTGTGCGTGTGTGTGTATGTCCGGGTATCTGTGTGAATTATTGATGAAGAGGGTAAAGAAGGGAGCAAGAGAGCTACCGGACGGGACAGAGCAAGTGTGCGTGAGTGCGTGAGTGTGTGAGTGTGTCTAGAGATGGAGGATAGCAGCACTGTGAGGCAGCAGCCTGGCTACGAAGGGATCTGCAACTACGCCCAAAAAATCACCTCCTGCTTCGGACTGGACGGTAAGACAGACCCCGTGGCGGTTATGCCTCTGGAAACGGAGGGGGAGCAATAGAAAATGCCGGAAAATCTATGTTGTATCTGGGGGGGCTCTGAGTGACTTTGTGTGTGAGGACGTCTGTCTGGGTATGGTGTGGTGTGAATGTCTGTGTGTGTGTGTGTGTGTGTGTGTGTGTGTGTGTGTGTGTGTGTGTGCGCATGTGTGTGTATTCACCAGAGTGTTTGGACTGTTAATATGGATGACAAGTGGAGGACAATGACCCACTGCAGCATGTCCTTTAACTCTGCTCCTTTGAGAAGTGCGTGTATGTGTGGAACGAGTGTGTGACCTCTAGTCTGTCACTATCATGGTTTTGTGTTACCCTGGGATTTTAAATTCTAATCTTGTGGAATGGTGTGTGTGTTCTGCTGTGAGGGTCTTGAATTAAATTGAATAAATATGTATGTCAATGGTACTACGCACATTATGTTCCTGTGCAGTTGCTGTGACGGAGAATTCATTCAATTTTGAAAGTCAGGCCGCTAAAAAGATGTTTTGCTTTGTCATTGTCTGCTATGCTTTTGATGCTATCAAACTTTATTGGCTGATTTGTTGGCAGGAAGTGGATAGCTCTGATTTGTGGGATGACTCCTTAACGTACTGTACGGGGTAAGCTATACAGGACCAAAATCGAATGTGCATTCTGAATAAATTGCTATGAACAATGGACAGTGTTTATTAGCAAGGCTGATATTGTGATTAACAGGCGAATAGCTGTATGTTGAAGTGGTCTGAAGGCATTAACATAATTATTATCAAGTGTTGTTTAAAGCGCAATTATCTTTCTGCCTCTATTTGTTATTGTAAACTCTTCACTGTATCGCCCTCTCCAGTTATGAAATATCTTTAAAGAATGCTTAAATTTGAAAATATATTTTCCTTGTGTAACTCCACTTGAGGATTTCTTAGCTTATAAACTAATGAAAAGTTATATTTTTCTTCATTCTTCACATTTAGTATGTAATCCAGAGCAAGAACCTTCTTCCACTATCTGAAATGGTTGAATTTGACAATAAAACTTTAGTAACTTACTGACAGCATAGGTTTCTCTAATGTTCCCACTTGATGGCACACCACATCCCATGTTTTAGACAATAATAATTAAAATAATTCGCATTAAAAATATAAATGTAAATGTAAAGACCCAGAATGAAAATCCAAAATGTAATGGACAAACTACACTGATCCTTAAAAATAACAACAAAGCTGGAAACCTTTTCAACATTGGATGAATTTAGGATTAAAAACCCAGAACATTCAAGTTATCATCCTCCTAATCCTGTCTACCCCATTAATTCACTAGAAGTTATTACAACTTCAATGGAAGGTCACGTCATTATTGAACTGTCCGTGATTGTTTCAACATTAGACCTGTTCACAGACATGCAATACTATAAGTTAAGATACAGTGCTCAGTCTACTGTACAGGATGTGGCAAGGCTTAATGTAAAAATGTCAGGGTTTCCATGATGGAGACTCCCACTGTACAGTATCAAAATGGAGCCACCCAACCTCACCCAGTAGATAATCATAGGCTCCACGTCAGATCTAAGCAGCTTAGGCACAAGGCTGGTGGTTCTGAAGGCGCATAGTGTAAGCTGCTTTCCTGATGTCCAGCTTCACTCTACCTGCGACAGGAGTGATCCCTCACACTTGCTGATTGCTGTTTTACATCAAGGCCAATACCTACTCCATCTAACTTCACCTACGAGGAGCCAGTATTTACAGCCAATGCCAGCCTGAGAGCGCTAACGGAAGACCCCCTGACTGAAGGAGTTTAGATTGAGTTTTGATTGAAGGTTTCCACTCAAGCTCTGGACCATTGCTCTTCATTTGGGAGTTTCCATGTCATTGCGGATGCTCAAAGCCGCTGGGAGAGACCCTGACTGGTGTCGACTGCAGTAGCCGTGTGTGTGGCGGTTGAGAGGGAGCCCAGCAACACCATGCCTACACTCCCCAACCTCAACAACCTGGGCAAGCTGTGCAGCTCCAGCCACAGCCACAAGCACAGCCTCAGCCGTAGCATCAGCCACAGCAACAGCATGAGCCACGGCATGGGCCATAGCGCCGACCGGGGGCGGGTGAAGCGCAAGGGCTCAGTCAAGCGCATGTCTGTCATCGAGGATGGCCACGTGGCCGAGGTCCTCTACCTCATCCCCAAGCAGTGCATGGAGCAGATGCCCTACCTCCACCCCAGTGACTACTATCTGAGTGAGAGCCTGAACGACGTGGCGTCAGGTAGGCCAGCAGGGAGAGATGTGTGGCGGTCCTGTCTGTGAATGTTACTGTGTTGAAGTGCTGCTTCATAATGCCATCAGGTGTAGTTCTAGTCCAGCGTGGAGGCTTCGCTGCTTTGTGTGCTATTGGTGAAGTGCGACTCAGACATTATAATTTGGTGACGCCTGTATTAGGCTTTCCACTTTCCACGCTTTCTTTTGAGTGTGTGTGTGTGTGTGTGTGTGAGAGTGAAAGTGTGTCTGTGCTGGTGTTACGCAATCACAACTGACTTTGCAAAAAACAGCTATTGCAAATACTTAAAAGTCAGGCGTGTAGTACATGAAAACCCAACATGGTGGCTTACACTGGGATTATAAATTGTGAGATTTGAAAGCCTGTACTCCCTGCTTGACAGCCATGTAATGCTGTCACTGGATGGTTGGACCATTTCCCATTAGATCTTAGATTATAGAGTAGGTTAAAATGAATAGTTTTATATTTTTCAACCAACAATTTATTAAAATGTACATTGTAATTGCATAGCATTTATTAGCCATCTTCGTGTACTTCTGTTTTGCCAGTGTATATCCCATATATTTGTACATTTACACATTTGATAGCCAGAAAAACACTGTTAAGAAGCCAGTGTTGTTGTATATAAAGACCAATCTTACTGCGAGTTTCCCATGATCACTGGTAAGATTCTTCCAACTGAAGCTGCTGAAAGACATGAGGGCAGATAAATATTGCCAAACTATTATATATATGACCAAGTAGATGATTATTGAGATTACAGTCTTGGAATTTGACCCTAGTTTAAAGGACATACAGTATAAGGTTAAGTCTTTACATACAATATATATATATATGTACTGTAGGCTATGTATTCATTTGTCCAAAGAGAGGTGAGGTCTAGTAGGTCTAAATGGGGCTGATAATGTTTAAGATATGTATTTGCTGAAAAGATCAAAGCTCATCTGTGATGCCCATTGTTTCAAAAGAAAAAGTGCTGCCAGTTGGTGGAGTTATTTTGTATTGTTTCAAATATAGATGTTTTCAACTGTACTTTATGGCCTAGTCAGCTCCTTCATAGAACTTCATAGAGATTATTTTGTGGCCATTAGAGAAATAATGCTGTTTGGTTTCAAACACGAGGATGTGAGCAACCCCTCCCTCACCTGAAAACATGTGCATAGCTGTGGCGCCCCAGAGCCCGAGCATTTAGTCTCACTCACCCACAGATTGCTCCTCAACCCCCAATAACCCCAACCCCCGACCCGGTTTTCAAACAAACCAAGTCAGGTTGCAGTACCAAATTGGGCTGACTTTCGCGCTTTGGAGGAATGCTATACACACAATGGGACAACATTTCAGATTGTCATTTTAAGGTTACATGGGTGAAATAGATATTTTCTCCATTTCACTGCAGTGAAAGTCACAGGGAAAATTATACTGTATATATATATATATATATATATATATATATATATATATATATGTGGGTGTGTGTGTGTGTGTCTGTGTGAGAAAGAGAGTGTGTGTGTGTTTTTTTAAAATAAGACATCGGTTGAAGTCTTGGAGATTAACTGA
>JAODUG010015998.1:0-23155 GCA_027564795.1 Aphredoderus sayanus | reverse complement strand
TGTGCGCGCGCGTTTGTGTGTGTGTGTGTGTGTGTGTGTGTGTGTGTGTGTGTGTGTGTGTGTGTGTATGCACACATACACACATGAACACACACACACACGCACATGTGAACAGAGGGCTACCAGAGTGCGAGAGCGCTGGGCTTTTTCCTGTGTGTGTGTGTGTGTGTGTGTGTGTGTGTGTTGGGAAGAGAATGTTGGGGCTTAGTCATATGGCCACAATATGTGAAGTTTCTGTGGTATAAATGGGGAGAAAGTTTGGGGGGAGAGAGAGGTTCAGAGTAACAGTGTTAGAGAGAGAGAGAGAACACACAGTGAGGGAAGTCAGAAACGTCCTGTTCAACTAGTTGGAATGTATCTCTTGTATTTTATTGATGGTTTGATGTTCTGTAAGACATTATGGGGAACAACTGTAGCAATTCTGCGGGCTGCCGTGGAGTTGTCTTTGCTCGTTTCCAAGAGGTACTGTATTACAAGACAGAAAGGCTGGTTGGAAATGCATTGTATAAAAAGGTGACTTAATGTCACTAGAAGCTGTCACTTGTAATACAAGATCACAAAGCAAGTGGAGTGATTTTATAGGCCTTCACACGGTTGATTTCACTGGTTCAAAGCGGCATGGTGGAGTTATAATAGAGGGGGTGTTGAAATGTAAATTTTGCCTCAAACTTTAAAAGCGGTATTGAAACAATGGTTTATATTTTATTAAGTAAAATTGACATTTAATATAATCATTAAGAACAAGGGCTTTTAATATATCTTAACATCTGTTAAGGAAAACCAATGATAAGTACTGACATTACAAACAACAGACGTTGCATTGTTTTTGAAATTTTGTGAGTGAATCTCCTAAAAGTAGAAGCTTATCTTTACATTTCCCTTAATGCCCTTATCAAGGGAACATGGACTTCTTGTAAGTATTGCCGCTGTTGTCTGACAATACAAAATCAGTGGTTTTCTTGTGTCTTGGCCTTGTTTGGACTGAAGATCAGACTCTGTCACATACAGTAACTAAAGTAGAGCGATAGCTCTTCTTTTCAACATCTTACATTCATTTCTTTCCTTATTGTTCCTTTGGTGAGATGCAAGGGCACAAGTTAGACTTTATTAAACATTTAAAACAAATTATTTATTTGTTTATTTATTACAGCATGTATAGATATGCTGTATTTGATATTTTGGGGGTTGGGTGTAATTTTTAAGGAAAATCCCACTTAATGAGCACAGAGAAGTGCATCCTTGACTCAAAGAGGGAATGGACTCAAAATGTTAGTTTTGTTTAACTTTGAATACATTCGTTATTTTAAACCAGCTGCTGAGGGATTTCCCCTCTTCACAAATTGAAAGCTTTTTAGCAGCATTGATTAATAAGTAAAGGGACGATTGCTTCTACGCTGTATGCTACTTTTCATTTGCCCTTTTCAAGGGATAATTTATGTAATAGTTTAAGAGATTGGGACAAACTGGAATCTACTCGGTGGTTGCGTAATGCTTCCCAGTTATTTAAATCAGATTTGTATGGAGTTTGAGGTATGACTAATGAGTTTAGTTGGCATGATTGGCTGTTGTTACTCACATCATGGCCATAAGGTGATTTAAGGATGGTTGCCATTTCCACATTTTCATTTAGAATAATTTAGAATATTGTGTAATGGAGCCATTCGTTTCCGTTTGTTTTTTAGTCTTACCTCCAACCTTTGTTACAGTTCTTACAAAACTGACCATCTGTGCGAATAGGTTGTCTACAATCATGTTTAAACAGGTATATTGCTGTTTTCTCTCAGTCTCCCATTAGAATGTGACTTGGACCTTTCCATTCTGTGTAATAAGGCACATTTTATGACCTGTAACCCCTCTGATTGGTTGTAGTCTTATTTAAATGAAGGTGGAACCTTAATAAAATAATTAAAACCTGTTTGTATCTGTGAAGATACAAAGGCTAAAGGCTTCTTTTGTTCAGAGATTATATTGAGTTATTATAGTGAACATCCAAGTGCCATAACTATTTCCAATAAGCAGGAAGGGATAAGATCTAATAGCAAATCAGCCCTTAGTCATCTCAACCGAGCTTTGGTTCAGATAAAGGAAAGCATCTATTTGTCACGGATAGTTTGTTTAAAAAAAAAGAGTCTTATTGCGAGGCTGCCGGCTGTCTGTACTCACAGTTGTGTAACTTGCGCTTCTCTGGTACTTGCTTTGGGACACAATTGTTTTCAGCTTTGCTTTACTGCCTGGGTAGTGGGGACCCAACAGCCCTCTGCAATGCTTTTTATTAGGCTTCTGCTATATAGAGATTTTAGCTTGCTCTCTTGTTGCAGTTGTGGTTGTATGCAGTAGTGGTGGCAAATATCTTTGTGGAATGCATAAAATGTCACCCCCAGTTTGTGCATGCACAAAACTAGTATTGGTGTAAAATTAACAAACAAAAGCTACGTTTACATAACTGGAATTGAACCGATACAATACTTTGTATTTGTATTTAGCAGTGTGCAATGCTGTGGCAGATGACATTTACTGTATAGGCTGAATGTAACACTAGTGGCATAGGCATATTTAAGGGCACTGATTTAATTTAAAATAATGAGTCGCATTTCTAGTAAGTTATTGAATTTATTGCAAAACAAAACTGGAGTTGTGGGAGTGCAAAGGCAGAAAGTGCAAGTACCTGTATACATGTAGCAGTACTTTGATCAGTGCAAGTTCAGTTTCAACTGCCAACAGTCTCACACTACCTCAGAAGAAACTGATGTAGTGTTTGGGCCTTTATGGACATTTCTTTGGATAGCTTGATTTAAGTACCACATCACACATGACCAGCACACACCATGATTCGTACAGAATATGTACCAAAACTGAGACGCAAACTTTTACACTTTTACGGCATTTGGCAAATGCTTTTATCCTAAGCGACTTGTAGTATTTGTTAGTGTTTGTAGTACAAACTGTTAGTGGTCTCTTAGCAGGTGCCATTCTGGTTTTCTAAAAGTTTGCTAATTATTCCATATCACCTTTGCAGTTGAACATGAAAAGAAAGACCTTTCTGAATAATATGCAATTCCTGTGGTTCCTTCTTGTCAGTCACTAGGATTCAGACAGACCGTTGGTTATCAATTACTGTAAGAGATCTTATCAGCCATCAACAGCCTTGTTCGTTACCTGATGACTCACCAAGTGTTCATATTCGTCTCTCTATAGAGGGCTTCCTGTTGCATGTGACACATCACGGCACTTTATGAATAAAAGCACATGGGGTTCATGATCTGTCTTTTAACTTTTTTTTTCATTGACACACTCGTACCCCACATCTAAACCTACGCCACTCTCAGTCAGTATTCTGATAATATTGTAGCTGTTACATGAAATAGAATTTGACATGAAAATGGGCTTTTAGTAGATCTGTTTTTATTGTATTTTTTATGTAAATGTTTTGAAGACAGGCTTAAATAGTTGGATATATCCATGTGTGTGTATATCCGTCTATCTATCTATCTATCTATCTATCTATATAAATATGTGTGTTTGTCTTACTCTCTCTTTTGATGTCACATGTTAATGCAACCCCTGGGAAAAGATATTATTTTCCCCACTCTGGGCTTGGCACTGCTAACTTTAACTTTAAATTCAATCAATCCCAAATGTAAACACAGCTTGACATTCATCTGTGCAAGCTAATCAATCCGAATTTGTATTTCCTACCATTGGTGGATAATGGCACCCTCTTTAGTTTAGAATGCATTTCACAGACAACAGCAAGTCAAGTGTTTGTATACAAGCAAAGTGAGTTGTGAGAATACAAAGTGCCTAGGTGTATTTCTGCAATCTGAGTCTGTCTAAGTGTCATTGTTTCAATTTAGCCTTGTTAGAAATGTCAAGGCTACCTGCTCTAGAACAGGACTCATTTTAGAGCTTTTAAAACCAGCCCATTAGTTCTCTCTTGCGTGTCACACACATTGACATGCACGCACACACACACACACACACACACACACACGCTCCCATTAGTATCGTAGTCTGGGTTCTGGCTAAAACATCTGGTGGCTGAGTAACTTTTCAAAGTAGTCTTTGTCCTGACTGTGTGCATGCGCATGCAAAGTCTTCAGTGTGAAAATTGTGTGTGTGTGCGCGCGTGCATAATAAGACACAGACATTTTATGGCGTCCTGTCAAATTAAAAGTATGATTTAAATGCCTAACTTCTACCTTCTTTTTTCACTATTAAGTGACTGTTCAGCTAGTCTGAGCCAGAGTTACAAGCCTGCCCGTGTTAAAATTGAAATACCTATGAAATAGAGCCTATTATACAGTGTTATTATTTATTTATTTTTTAACATGTCATTGTGCTTTTTCCAAAATACACCCTTTGTCAGAATGTGTTGTTTTATTTGTAGGTGACCAAAGTATTTATATTAGTTATTTGATTCCTCCTAAACCTTCAACTTAATATCTAAACATAAAAGGTCACCATTTCAGCCAACTTTGTGTTTAGGTAAGGTAAAGGTTCCTACAGGCCTGTTTTGTTGAAAAATCATTTAGGCTAGGGACTAAGCAAGCAAAGTTTTAGGGGCTTTAGGGTTCTGGAGCTGGTTTTGTCTGGGCATTGCTTCAAAAAACATAAACCTCAATAATAACAGAAGCGGGGATTCATTTGTCCTCGCTGTAGTTAATACTGCGCAGTTGGCACATGTAATGACGTGGAAGCCTGTCCATGCACATGAATATTGCATTTAGAATGTTTTATTTGCTGTTTGGTCTTTTTGACAGAAAGTGAGAAAGATAATTTGATTACACCTGTCATCATTAGTGAAACATCTGTCCTAAATTACATATTCCATATAGCTTCAAGATGCATGATACAGTTTTTCAAACATTATTTATAATTTGTGATTTTTGTGCCAATATAATGTGCCCTTAATTTCTTAAAGCACAGCCATGAATGTAGGGTGGCTCTACAGGTAGGGTAGGGAACTATGTGAAAGTGTTTTACGTAGAGAGATCAATGAGAGAGGCAATCCTCTCAGCTCTTAGGTATTGCAAATCTAGGAGTGTGCTTCTTTTATTCTACCTTGTTGCACCGGTGTGTCTTTTTTCTAATGTATTTATCGAGATTAGTCATACTCATTTTTTAATGCACATTTGAGATTGGAACCTTCTTTGAGTTAGCTGGGCCTCCAGACTCCAAATCAGTTTAAAGATATGTTATGGACCATGTTATGTTGTGCTGTGCAGTAGACACTGGAACGGTGCTCTGAACATGTACAGTCATGGTAACATTTACCATTTAAGGAAGATATCTTTGGAAGAATGATGACAAGCATAATCGTGCCAACATAACCCATGGCAGCCTGCATTATGTTGGTCTACATGTATCTCTACAAAACAGCACACACAGAAATATTAAGGCAGTTTTTGACAGGATGCCAGCCACGCACTGCTCTCAAGAATGAAATGTTTATGGTTCATTTGGCTTTCCATGTGTTCTCACTGTACTGTACTTAACATACTTTTAATAATGACTGCCTGGGGAACTGTGATGCAATTTTAATGTTGCAAACATTCTTAAAACAAAAATATCTGAGCGGATTTGTCCGTTTTTAATTGGCCACTCCTATGTTTGCCAAAAGCACTACTATACAGTATGTAGGCCTTTGGTGTTTTGTTAGGTCAGTTTCCTTTGAAATGATGTATCTCACTATAACATAATGGAACACCCACAGTGTTTGGCAACTGTAGTCTGATTAAATTACTATTGTGCAATTTAAGTTCTGGTAGTAGCTGTACCGCTGGAGTATCAAGTTATGAAATACAAAATAGAATGAATACACTAACCCATTCAAATGCCGTGTTAAATAACCTTTTTAGCTAACCTACAGTATTGGCCCAGATTACGTCTTTTGGCCTGTTTTACAGGATATGGGAAGCCAGATTTAAGATATTGCTGAGTAATTTCTGACCAATTCTGTTTATGTATTAATTAACAGCACTGTTGTTAATACACTTTATATTGCACTTTGAAATGAATTATGAAATGAATGCATTTAATAATGAAAGACAATCAAGAACGTTGTGTGCTGTACACTGTTAGCTAAGCATGCAGTGATAAACATATTTAATAAAAGTTAAATAACGTTTCTCTGAATGTCAACATGTTTTTTTAAATCACCTAAAAGGGGAAGTATTCCAGTTTCATTGTACTGATAACAGACAGCATGGATTCCAAATGTCATATCTGTCATCGTCAGCATTCCCCCCTCCAGAAGAGTATTGTCTACTTGCTAATGTGTGTTTGTGTGTGTCTTTGAAGCTACAGCTGTGCGTGTGTGTGTGTGTGTGTGTGTGTTTGTGTGATTAAGTGAATGGATGGATGGATGATGGAGGAAGGGAGGGAGGTTTTTTTGAAATGGAAATGAAAGGGGCACACATCTGGGGGTCTTTGAGACTTTTGTGGGGTGACTAGGGGTTGGGGGGGAAGTAGAGGCCCACTATTAAAGGGGGCTGTCGGTGTGCAGTTGCGGGCTTCGCCAGGGAAGCATGGGGGAGATCAAACAGTGTTAAAAGGTAAAGTAAGGCCATATTGGCCCTCATAGCAGTGTAGTGTTATTTCTATACCTCTATTCTGCAATGTTGTCTTATCTTGTCTTATAGTTGGAGGGAGTGAAATAAGGGGGCACTATGTTTAGGAAATGAGCTGGGGGGGAGGGAAGGGAAGAAAAGAGGAAGTAGTTTGTTTATACACAGAGCGAGAACAGAAGGAGGAGAGGAGGAGGAAAGGGTGAGAGATCACTTGCTATAGTCAAAACTTTACGGCTGACAGTTGAATTTACGTTGGGGCCAAATGTGTGTGTGTGTGTGTGTCTGTGTTGGGGGTTGGTGTAAAAGAACAGTGGGGGGGCATGCCATTTGTTCTACAACATGGCTTTTAGGCTTTTTGGTTCTACACACACACACACACACACACGTCTCTTGATTAGAGGGTGATTTCACCTAGCTGTGAGACCCTCCTCTCTCTCCTTCCTCTGTCTGTCCAGCATCATTCGTACAATAATGTCCAGTTATATAGGCCAGGCGTTAAGAAAAGAGACAGAATATAGGGAGAAGAAGCATCTTAAAATGGGGTATGGGAACTGGGGTATGAAGTGAGGTTCGAAACTAACTCATGCATAGAGCGGCCATAGATGGTTTGTTATCTCACAGAATCATTTCTGGGCTGGAGCACCGATTGGTTAAAAAGTGGAACGTGCCAGTAAACAGAAGTCACACTGCAGAGCTTTCAAAACCCTCTTCAAAACCCAGGTCTTTCTGGAACATATTGGAAAAGTACTTGAGAGTCATTTGAAACAACAGCACAACAAATTAAAACGAATCAAAATCAAATCTGTCATTATTTTATGATTGTAGTGCATGTGGAAAGATTGACTATTTACTGTATTATGTTTTCAGTACGTTTTCTAAAAATTACTTTGCTTTACACTGTAAGTCATAGAAAAAAGAGACTTTGCAGTTCATGTTAAAAAAAGAGAATTTTTTTTTATAAATTAATGTTTTAACATTACATAAAATCTCACTTTTATCAGCTTTTGTTGGTTTTTATTACATATAGTGTACAGATTACATATAGCTTGTCTTTGGATTTGTGTTGTCAGTTTGTCTACATTGTGTTTCTACGTACATTTTCTGAATTTAATTAGCATATTCTCAGTACCAATAAAAAGGCATATTCACTATCTCAATTCAATGCATGACAGGAGTCAGGACTGTATATAATCACATATTAGTATGCCATTTTCTCATTCAGCAAGCCACCACAAAATACTTTTTTGACCTGGTATGAATTACTTCACTACATCACTGCATTTGTATTTGAAAATGTTCTGTAAAGCAAATCCACTCTGTTGGATGAATTGGAAGGGCTTTAACCTTGTTCATTGATACCCCTATCTATGGGGCGTTAGCACTGTTCAGGCCAGCGTAGCTTCAGTTGGCTAACTCTCCTATAGAGGAATATAAAGTCAACATCGTGGGCTGCAGAATGTTCCATGTGTGCGTGTGTGTTAAGTCTGTCCAGACGTTTTCCCGTCGGTGCAGGAGCTCACAGGAAACGTCCGATTCTCCGGGAGTGGAAAGTGTGTGTGTGTGTGTGTGTGTGTGTATGTGTGAGGAAGAGTGTAGGGGATTGAGTATAGTGTGTGTGTGTGTCTGACGTAATGTTTGAGCTTACCCAGACAGAGACAGACCAAACCAAAGATACACACACAAGTGTGGGCAACGGGGCTGTAATTTTGTTTGCGTGTGTGTGTGTGTATTAAAATGTCAGTATGTCTGCCTTTGGCCGGTGTACGTCTAAGGTGTGTGTCTGGCAGCGATGCAGTTTGTTTTCTGTGTTCTTGGTGAGAAGACAGCTAGCCGAGAGTCAACAGTCAACATGCTGATTTATACTGCAACTAGTTCCTTCCATTACTGGTGCGTCATACTACTGAAGCCCAGTTGTTCTCCAGTATTTATTGATGGATGTGTCTTGTATTCAAAGCGCTAATTTAGAATCAATAGACTGTGTGTTGATTCCCACTAGCTCACACTGATGTGGGACGTTATCTCCTACCCCTGCCTTGATACAGTAGGCACCCAACCAGCCAATGGAGAATCAGCTCCTAAAATGCAGCACTATAAAATAGTGATTTGTTATTCGCCTTACAATAAAAGCCTTTTAGTGGGTAGCAGTAAAGTATGCTTTTTTAAAATTCTTTTAGGGACATTATTAGCATTAGAATAGAATAAACTTCAATCACTACAACATTATACGCAACCGAGAGTTAGAAGAGCAGAGAGAAGAATAACAGCTCCCAGACAAATGCTACATGCTGTTATCCCCAAATGAAATGATTACCCCAAACCAAACCAATTTTAAACTACCGTACTATAAAATATCATATCCATATATCTACGCGTTAGTCTTGTTTTTCTTTCCTCAGGAGAATCGTTTCCATTTTTAATAATAAGTTGTGCTAAATCACGGTTGCTCATGACACAACCAGTCTTAAGATCGACAAAACGTGTATAAAGGATCTTAAAGCAGGATTGGACTATTTCTAGTAAATTATGAAATTGTACTGCTATTAATATTGGGAATGGTCTTCTCAAGCCTCAGGGAAACCAATAGTGGTGTCTATGTACAGTGCTTCCATCAGCACAAAAAATATACTGACACACAGGAAGCAATTTGGTTGTTGTTTATGTATCAAAAAGGAAGTTACTACGGTAATGTACATAGTGTTCTGTTAGTTTTCGACAGTGCAGTTGTGTGTCGTGACCAGGCGGAGCCGCAAATATGCCAGGTTACCAGATACAGATTCTTCCTACCGGGGTCTTTATAAACTCCCTTCCTCCCCCTCCCCACACACATACTCATTACTGGAGCCAGGGGTTTGTTGTATCCCATCCTCAGCAGTGCCCCCAGTGTACACATACACTTACCCAAGCCAGAGTTTTATCTTACCAGGCAAGATCCCTGTGCTTCCCACATCTTAACCCAGGCCTGTATCCTTCCTCAACATCGCTCATTATACACACTCTTCCATGCATGCTTATACCTTAATGAGGGTTAGTATTGCCATGGCACCATTACCTCGCTGTGCTTGTTTTGCTGCTGTGTTGAACATTATTTCCTTTGAACGTTTTGTTTTTTGGAAAGTAATAAAGTGAACACATTATTTATTATTATTTGGTTTCAAATTAATGGCAGCAATACAGTGTACAATATGTTGATTTAGAGGTTTGTTTGGATAAAAATACTTATACTGTTGGTAATTTGGTACGTTATATGTTCTAGCCTTTACTTCGCACCAATAACAGGCAATTTCAGGCTCATTGTAGGGACTTTTTCTAAGGCTTCTGGTGATTTCCTTGCTAGTTTGAAGGAGAAACTAGAAACAGCTGTTGTTGATTAGGCCTGTTTGGTTGTTCATTTGCTTCTTACTTTTCTGATGTTAAACGACACTGGAGATAAGTAAGTAGGCAAAAAAATGAGACCTTGAGACCTAGCCTGCTTTATCATTTAGCCTTTGTCTAGAGAGAACTCAAGTGTTATACTTTCCTGCATAGAAAAGTAGACAGTTTAAGAATTGCACAGTATGTGTAAAGTAATCTAATAATCTACACATCAGTGCACTGTGTTTGGTTTATGACACACAACATAAGCCTAGAGATACAGTTATACTGTATATCATTTAAACATGGGAAACAAATGAATAAAACCTATTTTTAAGGGTAGTCAATTACATGAATGAAACATTCTTGTCTGTGCAGCTAATTAGTGGAATGTGTTGCTAAACCTGATGTTCTCAACATGTAAATGTGATTTAAAAATACCTCCCGTCAATCATCTGCCTCTCTGAGCCTGCCAGCTTGTCTCTAGCATTTGCTGAAACCATCTGAAACATCACGCTCTATGAATTGAAAACATAAACCGTCCCAACAACAGAAAATATAATTTTAGCTTTAATTTTCAGATGCGGCATTCAAATCTAAAACAATGTGGTTTCCTGTCTCAAGCAATGTTATTGGTGGAATGTGGGCCTTAGCTTGGACTACATAACATAAGCACACTAAGATGCAATGGATGGCTGGCATATAGTACCTCTGCTTATGTCTGGTCATGCCATCTGCCTGTGTTAATAAAACATAAACATTAAGTCGCAACACTCTGAAATCAAGCATTGCGCAGTCGACACGTAAAATGAGGAACGCGACAAAGATAATCTATTTCAGATGGTGCGTCGGAGTTCAGTTTAATAGGAAACAATGCGCTCTCTGTTCTTTTAATCGGCCGGAACGTGGAACCAGTCTCTGTCTACATAACATCTAAAAACGCATCAAGACACATCAAAAAAGCCTTTCAAAGACGATACTTTTCTCTTTGCCAGACGGGGGGTGCAATGGAATGAAAGATGAGGAATCTAACAAATGAATAACAAATCACAACAATAAGAGATGGAGCCCGGTAAATTAGAGACCTTGTGTTTCATGGTAGGAATGATGAGAAATGATTTTGAGTAGTGTGTGTGTGTGTGTGTGTATGTAGGAGCGTTTATGGGGTGCATGATTGACTTTGAGTCAATGATTGTGAGCTGTGTGTATTACTAGAATATGGGAATGTGTGTGTATTTTGGTGGCAGTGAGGTCACTTAACATGCATGTGTGATTGCTTTTGAGTAGCATGCATGTGAGTGCGTGTGTGTGCACGTGCGCGTCTGTGCACGTGTGATCATGTACGTCAGGCCGTCATGAATGGTGTGTTTGAGACGGAGCGGAGTGTGGAGCTCCTCGGGCTGGACCAAATTGGAAACAGAAAAACAAACATTCCCTTGGAACCCCCCTGCTCTCTGTTCCCTCCCACCCCTCCCCTCGTCTGTAGCGCAGTCCAACCTGTCTGGGACAATGTAACGGTCTATGCCCGGGCCGGACCACACACGCATCACGGGGGTGGAGCGGGACCAAGGGAGGTGGTGAAGGTGGGCGTTGAGGGGAGGGAGGGCACTCAAACCACAGTGACGGATTAAAACAGAAATCACACAGAGGAAAATGTGAGTGCCTGATGGAGATAGGAGAAGGAGAGTGGTAATAAAGACAGAACAACGAGAATTAACACCCAGCAGAGTGAAACGAAAGAGAGAGAAGAATGCAAAAACTGTTGTCATAGCAAAGAGATAAAAAAAAGTTTAAGGAGAGAGATTGAAAAGGTTGGTTGATGAATGAGTAACTTCCATCAGGAATGACTCAGTCTATGCTGACTCACAGTTTTGAAAGGAAAATATTTTAAATCACACATATGATAAACATTTTGGTTGTTTTTGTTCTAATCTGGTTGTTAGCAGCAAAGTTGAGTCAAACATCCTCCCCTGTCAGCTCTATATAACTTTTATTTTATCACTAATGGTGAAACGTTTTATACGGTTATTTGTATTATAACCGGAAGCACTTGTTTGTGAACATTTGTGTGTGTCTGTATTTGTTTTAGTTTCCTGCCTTTGAGCCTCCTTAAAGCTACAAAACGAAGTTTTAAAGCATTTTACTCTTGAGGAACTGAACCTGATATGTTGTTTTAGCCAGTAGTATCCTCATTAACATGACTGTTTAATGTTTCTAATATCATAACACTAATATCTTAAGTCCTAAATACTGATACATGCAGCTTGTGGAAAACGGATACCAACTAATGGCTAAAACGGTCATTTCTTTCTTAGAAGGATATGCTGTATACTAGTATAGAAATGGACCTGGGATAGGTGAGGCCTGAAATGGTCATGGCCAAAGCGCCGGTTTAGTGGTTAACGTCCCACCTGGCTCCTAAACATATGTGGAAACCTCAGGGTTAGGGTTCAGATCCCACCAGAGAATTCACTTCTGTGCCTGTTCCGCTCTGTCCCTGCCCAGCTTGCCTCAACTCAGGTTTGAAGGAAAATTACAGAGAGGGTTGGACCGTCCATTTTTTTCTCCAACATGAAGGTCTGTTGCAGTATTTCAGTGGGGAGCCCCTTAGAAATAACAATGTTCACCCATTAGAAATCAATAGGATTGGCCCTAAAAGAGCAGATTGATGACAAACACCAGTGCGAGTCCATGTGTGTGTTGCTCTATTCATTACACAGACATAAACACAATTATACACATACAAATGCACACACACTTTAAGAATGACCAAAGGAAACTCGCTTTGTATAAATACAGACTCGGATTTAGATTTGTGGTGAACGGGAGAGAGATGCAAGATGGATGGAAAGAGAGAGGGTGGCAGAGAGAGAAACGGAAAGAGAGAGAGAAGGATGGTAGACAGAGGGTGGGGTGATTTTTGTGGTTGGGGCAACAAAAGGGGGAACTGAGAAGCAGAGCACCGACTGACATTTAAATCTAGAATTACTTTCTAAAGAAAATAGGAGTCCACTATGGTCACAGCCACTGGAAATTTTCCTAATATGCGACAATTTAGCTGTGGAAATTTACTGAGAGATTATTGCCTTGTCGCCATACAGAATGATCATAGTTAATGTAGTTGAAGAAAAAGCAGACACAGGGCGAGTGGGAAAAAGATTATAAGAAACCTTTTTTGCAAGTCTCACATATGACTACTGCAATGTGATTATGCTTTAACTTTGATTGATTTCTCTCTGCGTTATTGCTGTATGTTTTCACCACAACATTGTTAGTGCGTTGAACCTCACGCCAGTCTAGTTGAATGGACTTCAGAGATATGAGGAGCTGGGAACACAGAGGGAAAGCTTGGGATTGACTATAAAGCCAGATGCTTTTCAGGCGACTGAGTACAATGTGTTTGTGTTATAACTGACTATTGTTGGACTGTGCTATGAAAACAAACCCCACCCCTACTCTGCTGTCAAACACAGACACATCCTACTTTCTCTCTGTCTTTCTCTCTCTCTGTCTGTCTGTCACTCACATTCACACAGACTATTTAAATTGTAGTGATTGGTTAATGGCATCTGTTCATTTTTTGAATTATAATGATGATTAGGCCTATAAAAATGCAATGCACGATTTGTATTCATATACTTTTACATCTTGGCTCGGAGTTGGAGATCCTGAACCCTTAAAAAATGAAAGTAAGCGAGAGAGAGTTAGCGAGCCATTTGCCTGGCTGGACATCCTGCAGCAGGGCACAACTAATGTTAAGGTTCATGGTGTACCTTTTATCAAATAGTCGAAGTTTAGATGTCTGGCAAAACTAAAGCGTTCCCTTGAATGCTGCTAAATGTGGACAGCATGTCTCAAGTCTGGCCAAAGTCTGCCTAATAAGTTCCAGTAAACGTTATAAATTTTGCCCACGCTAACATTATTTTCCTTGCTGTCTCGTTCCAGGTTGTTAAGATGACGGTGGCGTCTTGACAGGCCTGACTGCGAGGCAACCATCCCCCACCCCACCCCCCTACACCGTGTAAAACAAGACAGGACAACAAGAGCGACAGCCGGCTACATATTTCTCACACAGATCTACAACCCCGCTAATCAAAATCACAACTTATACCAGCCAGATGTTGGCCGTAAGCTAGCGGACGCTACATGGAGTAAGACCCTGGTGAAGAAATACTACAAAGGCATCTGAATTGTTCCCGCCACGGTGCCTTGCGGTGCAACGTGGACTTAAGTGGACCCTAACGCACAAAATGGTTGGATAGTTTAGTGGGCTGGCAACTTTGTTTGGTCCCCCTGTTTGGCATTATTGCGTGGAGTACAGCAGGCTCGGCGTTGGGGGGAGGGGGGGGGGGGGGAGGCCGTTGCTGTCAGACATCGGACCACTGCAACGCACAGTCTAGTGGAGCTGTTGTACCAGAACTGATGCCAAAGCCGGGAGTCCACCATGACGCCTTTATAACCTGATGAACAGAAGAGGTAGACTGCTTCCTTTTTCAATCTCTTTAACTCATTTTCAAATATTTGGTTGCATTGGTTATTAATTGGATTAATAATTAATAACCGGTTTTAACTCGTAAAGTCAGAATATATGCTGTATTTCCCACTGGCTGGCATCACTTCTAGCCTTTCTTACCAAATGCCACATTATGTATGTGTCATTTGTTGGTATTCTATATTTGTTAGAGAAAAAATTGTATGAAATCATGAGTATCATTAAATATCAATATAGGGTTGTCATTCATAACTTATCACCTGATAATAGACAATTGATGTTTGTGTGTTTTTTTTTGTGGTGTTTTTTGTTGTTGCATAATTAGGCGTAGGTATCAGATGTGTTTTCATGATGGCATTATCAGTCATGTAATACACATATAATGTATATGCCTACATCCATTGATGTATGTAACCGTTATTTAGTGTTTATTTAAAATAGTTTAAAATCATGTAATGTTAGCACATTGATCACGTACATCCTCAAGATGGTGTTTTCTCATAATGAATTATGCGAGGTAAAAAATTACTTTGCCATGATGTATTATAAACATCTAAATTACAACACATTCTAAGCCTCTTATAAATCATCTGTGGACAAAATATAATATGTCTATGTGGCAGTACAGATTTTAGGTCACGATTTTTAAGCCATATATTCATGTCAGCCAACTTCGAAGAAATATAAATACTTCACACATAACTGCATCATTGGTAATGGAAAAGTATCCGAAAGTTTTAATCATTCTCTCAAAGTTGTCACACCAGCCAGCTTTTGAATATTTCAACAAAGACGGGACTAATGCATTGCTGATAACACAGTGTACATATAAAATAGGAAAATAAAATTGCATTTTAAGTCCTTAACCGTACAGGTTGTAAACCTCATTGGTTTACACGCACGAGTGCGCACACACACACACACACACACACACACACACACACACAGTTGTGCTAGCAGACCTTAGCCGTTAGTATTGGGCATAGAGAGTTTGACTAATTTCACTGAGGTTTAAATGATATACGAGACTGTTTAACTGTAGACACAGCTCAGATGTGGCCTAATATTACACGCCTTTTAATCATGTCTAGAAAGTCACACAGCCATTTAGTAACATGCCCCCCCTCCCCCAATAAGCTGATTGACCCTTCCCCCCCATGCAGTCCAGTAATATCATGCCTTCCAGTGAAGTCTGTATTTATAACTAGGTGTGTTGTTTTGCTATGGCCGGGCAGGATTACATGGAACATGAGATTCAGCAATAGATGTAGCAGAGCGCACTGTTTAGCTAACTGTTCAGCGCCGACGTCTCCTTTGGCTAATTTCCCTCCTGCGATGCACCTTCTGTACGCTTCATGTGGTTTCCCGTAATGCAGGCCGATTGGTTGGATGGCGGTTTGGCTTGACAGGCCGTGCCGTCAGATTTATCTCCATATTGCAAATATAGATATTGCCAAACTAGACATTGCACTACTGTGGTGCCAGTGTGGTTAGCCGTGACGATGCCAACATCAGATTGAAACGTGCAGATGATATTCGTCTAGGCTGGTTACCATAGCCTCGCTACAGATAGGGTCATGCCTTCCTTTTATTCAGTGTTTCGTATGCAAATTATTATTTTAATTTAATCTTGAATGATGAGCCACAGGAATGTAATGCCGCCTTCAATGCAACTCTTTATGCAGGTTTAATGTAGTTTAACGGACTAGTGTTTGTATTGAACTGACTAGTGTTTGTATTGGCGGCCAGTCATTTAAACATTTCCCTCTCTAGCTAGTACACAGTCGGCAGTTTGTGCACCCTGGAATACACTCACACACACGCACGCGGAAGCATAGACACTGAATAATTGTAGATACTGAAATGTAGTAGATTATGTCCCTGGTATAGGCTACTTTCTCAATGATTATGTCCCTGGTATAGGCTACTTTCTCAATGATTATGTCCCTGGTATAGGCTACTTTCTCAATGATTACGCAAACATGGAATACCAGTATTCTGTTGTTTATTTTGAACTGGGTTTAAGTGTGTGTGTGTGTGTATCTATAATATAGGCATGTGTGCATACTCCAATTGCTTTGATGTTTGACATACAGTATTCATTCTTACTCAGTCTTACATACTATTTGCACACGTGTGTACTAGTAGTTGTAATACAAAACAAGACCTGTTTGAAATATAATGAAAACAATGGAATATGTTGATGCATTGAAACATTTAGCTTCCTTTTTTGCTACCCCACACACACACACACACACACACATATCAGTAGTACCTGCACTTAATGGATTTATTTGATAAAACTATGCAACACACACCGTACAAACATTTGCACACTTAACCTAACATTTAAAGAGTCATGTTGTTGACATTTAACAGCTTCTGTTTCCAGAAACACACACACACACACACACACACACACATGCGCGCACACAGACACACATACATTTTATGTTTTGTTTTGTTTACACCTGCATAATCTACACATTTTGTGATGATGATGACAATTATGTGTACACTCACACACACAGGCCGCTGAAAGCCTTGTAACTGACAGGAAGATTGCTTATTTGGTTTATAACTTTTATAATCCAGATATTATGGACAGGCGGTTTTCTGTGTGTGTTTGTCAGTCAAGGCGATCTACTGCCAGTGTGTCTCTAGGATTTGTGTGCTATGCGTGTGTATATGTGCGTGTATGTTTTCCATTTTGTGGTATGGCGGCTTTGCTTGGTGATGTTATTCAGCAGGGTGGATTGCTTTGAGCTGCCTGATGCTTTTAGCTGTGGTCTGTGTGTCTGTGTGTGTGTCTGTCTGTGTCTATCTCAGAGTATGTGTTTCTAAGTGCCAGTGTGTGCGTGTGTGTTGTGGTATTGTACAGTGTTTGAAGTCCTAGTGGAAGACAGATTTGGTTGGATTTCTTTGAGTTTAAGGACATTGTGGAATGTTGACTAGAACAGACTCAGTTATGCCCAATTCTCATGCTACACACGCATGCGCACACACACACACACACACACACACACACACACACACACACACACTGGTACTAGGCGATGACAGGGTTTGTTTCTGTGATGTAGAGGCCCACAAATGAGTTTCACTTGTCCCAGGCAATTCTGTCTCTGTGTCTGTCTCTGTCACAGCAAGGAGCTGTGTATTATGCATGAGGCTTAACTATAACTCACAGGTTAAAGATGTGATACGATTTGTTGGATGAGAAAAACAATCTACTGTAAGAATGTGAGTGGGGCGGGGTTACGACAATAACAGCTCTCTGACCTATATACAGAAATGGGTCGGACGATAACTTATTGTGTGTGTGTAATGATCTCATCCTTTTTTGACAATTATTGGAGGATGTGCTTTTACACACACCCACAAAATAGTGTATTTGTGTGTGTGTATCTGTCAGGATACTTTCCTCTCTCTCTCTCTCTCGTGCATGCACGCACACACACACCAGGTCCAATTTATTGTTCCCCATCCCCTAAGAGCAATTCATTGTACTTAATTGTAATTAAGGTGGATTAATAATGCAGACAAGGATTAATAAAGGAGGAGTCACCAGCTGTCATGCCAAGTAAGAGTTTAATTTGTTAGTTTGTTAACGATCCACTTCTTTAAAGGACATGGCATTATTCAAAGCTCACACTGGCACAAATATGCATGTGTCCTGCAGAGTTCTTGTGCAGATTTGTATGTACGTATATTATGGATAAGTGTCCATGTCTTGTATGTGTTGGTTCATATTTTCATGTGTTCTGGTGTGTATAAGTAATTGCTGTAGGTGATTTCGTACTGGCTTTTTTGTTTTGGGCAGGGTGCTTACCTGTCTATATACATAATGCATAATTTGGGTGTTGCCTCTAATCACCATGAAGTCTCCTGGTTGAGTCCAACTAGTTTCAGCAGAAGTTGTACAGCTGATCTGTTCCTGTGTACATTTGAGGAACACAATTGGACAAAGCACACACGGCATGTGCAGGTATTACAGTCTTAGTAGACCTTATAAAATTGGAGAGTACCTTTTGCCTTAAGGTTGCCATAGTTAGTTAGCATAGCAGAGACACATTTCAAATATGATAAAATAATCGCATGTTTGATTCCACACTGATAGCTTAAAGGAATATTGGCATACAATTTTAAACAGTTATTGTTTTTTGTATCAGTCATTCTGTGAGGAGACCGATTAATCAGATTGAGAACAGTAACCGAAGCAGTATGGACCAGTTCCCTATTCAGCTACCAATCCATCTCTCGCAGTGTGCTTTTTGCATGCGCGGTAGTGTTTGGGTTGAAATCCATTAATCAGATTAGGTTAGCAACTGACCACATAGCTGGAGGGAGAGCAGAGCCTAAATACTGGCTGTGCGTTTCAGACAGTTAATATACCACAGAGTTATGCTGCCACTCCTCATAATCCCGTTCCTACTGTAGCTTAGTAGAAACACACTCTTTTAACTCTCTTCTCAAGTGTGTTTGTGTGCGTGAGAAGAGGACAGGAGCTAGTCGTCACCGTATTGAGTTCATGTGTTTCTGTGTGGGGGGAGGACGCTAGAAAATCCATTAATTTGATTAATGATTGTAACTGCCCACATAGCTCGGGGGGGTGGGGGGTTTGGAAAGTTTCCCCTATCGTCTCTCCTCTGGCTCTCTTGTGTTGTATAGCGGAGCCACAGTTCATTGGGATCCGCCGTCGCCATGCCGATGAAGGCCTGGCTTTGATGTGTGGGAGTGGGCGTGGCCGCAGAGCTGTGCTAAGCACATGCCGAGAGACAAATGGCTCAGGTGTAACACCAGACCGACAGGTACACACACACAACAGAGTTATGGCATATTGTCAGTGTTCTTTTCCTTTTTTTTCTTCTTCTTTTGATGAAGACAAAAACACATTATGCAATACTTTAGAAATCAAATACTCCGTGTGTTCATGTTTGTCTCCCAAGTTGTTACCAAGCGATTAGCATGAGTATTTGCCCTTACATGCTCTCACAATTGCCTTTGCTACACCCCTTTAGCTGCAGAATTGCACTTTCTATGTATAATTGCCGGTGCACATTGTGATTTATCTTTTGCTGTGGGTGTGTCGTTTTATGCGTGTGTGTGTGTGTGTGTGCGTGCACGCGTGTGTTTAAGTGAACTGAACAAGTGTTAACAAGCTCTGTGCAGACTGTATTTATTGAATCCATATGTTAGTGAACTGTACAGCTGTGGCTTTCTGCATGTCTGGGAAGAAAATGGTTGTTTGTTTGTGTTTCTGAGAGGGTTTGATGAAAAGCGCTTCTGACTTGTGAGTCAATTGTATCACACAGACTATATTGTTGACTAATTTCTCTGCCATGATACTCTACATATAGCTTTTTCTGCTATTGGATGCAAACCGAATGCCCAAGACCTGGTGTCAACTAGCTAGCTATCTTTCTACATGTTTTCTCTACTACTCTAGGCTACTGCAGCTTAATAGTGTCACTTGTTGTGTCAAGCTCATGTAACTTGTCATAACTTCCATATTACCTAATAAGGAGTGGCCCGAAATAAAATAAAGGGGTATTTCATCAACAATAAATGTTATCTTTAAGATATCTAATAGATACAGTATCTAATGAATGTGTATAGTGTTTACCACAGTATCATACTTGTGAAGTGTTTACCAAACAGATTTAGTCTATTGTTTGCCGGCAGTCGCCAAAAAAGATGAATAAGCAACATTTTAGGCCAGATAATACCTTGATATGCATTAAATAAATATAACATTTAAACCACGCACTTGACATTCACATCATTTCATAGCTAGACACTTAAGATGCATAGCATGGGTAGAGGGGATGCCATGGATGCATATGTCAGTAGGAGGCAGTATACAGTCGAAGAACCACAGTTTCCCAAGGTAAAATATCTTATTTGACCTTTATAAAAATAAAACAAAAAGACGCACTACTTTGAGTATAAGTCTTAGTGGACAAATTTATGGTTGGATGCAATTCTGGTGAACCTGATTGGTCAAAGCACATGCACTCACATGCACATATCCCCTCAATATATTTGTCATCTGAACTCTGCTCTGTCCCCTTCCCAGAATATGAAAATAAAGCTTTTCTATCTGAAAACAATGAAACACATGTTGCCTTTGTGCTTAAGATAAATTGGCAATGTGACAGCTAGTTCAGTTGTCGAAATATTCCATATCTTGTTTATTATCCACAAATATAAAATAGATTTTTGAAGATATGTGACACTTGCCACTTGCTGCCTGAAGTCATGTTTTAAGAGAATCAATTTTGTATATGATCCTAAGGAGTCTTTGCTTAGTAAGTCAACCTGGAAAATCTGGACATATTGGACTCCCGGCTGTTTTGCTTCCTGTGGTGGCATTTCACTTTAACAACAAACAATTTCTGCCTTCTGTATCTTCTCAGAGCCAATTGTGCATGATTGAACTTGAAGAGGTCCATTTTCTTATGCCTCAGTGAGAAAGACATCCTAGACAGTGACTGGACGAGTACAGTAGCCAGGCTTAAATTGGAGAGAGAGAAAGAGGGAGACTGGAAAGGAATTGACTATTATCCATTATTTCCATTTAATCTCAAACCTTTTGGCAATATATTTTGCTGTAACATACGCCAGTAAAGGAGCAGAATCAAAGACCGTGAGAGTTGCTGCACAATAATAACAGCAACAACTGCATCACAGTCAAACCATTGTCACGTTGATGGGTGGTGCACTGTGATGATGCAGCAGATTTAGAGTAATGAAGCACTTGCTGTGTCTTACTTGGTAAAAAACCGTCTGGTGCAAATCCCGCCCTGAAATGTAATTTATGACATTTTCATTGCGATGTTGGCTGTATGCTGTGGAACCTTGCATGTCTCCAGCGTTTTATGCCGTGTCATTACGCTGTTTTCTTGGACAAGCTTCTCATTGAGAAGGAGATTTATAATGCTAATTTGGATGACCTTGTTATAACAAAAGCGACAGTTCTGCAAGGGTCTTCCTCCGCACGCCAATGATTACGTGCCAACGTCCCACTTCTCAGGGGGAATGTCTTTACAATCAGGCCTGGTGGAATATCTGTTTGGGCATCTACTTTTAGATTCAGCTCTAACTTCTCTTAATGGTTATGCGTGCTGATGTGCATGACAGGTCCCTTGCCTACTGCGCTAGTACACAAGGCAGCTATTCATTCACTTTCACTGTCTAGTGTGTGTGTGTGTGTGTGTGTGTACACCAGGTTTCTAAGTGCAGTGTGTTTGTCTATAGAGATTTGTTTCCGTGCGCCTGTCTGCACCATATGGGCCAATGTGGAAAAAGGCCCCTTTAGTGTTTTTTCTTCTGTGTGTGTGTGTGAGTGTGCGTGTGTGTGTGTGTCTCTGTGCATGTGCGTGTGTGTGTGTGTGAGTGTGCGTGTGCGTGTGTGTGTGTCTCTGTGCATGTGTGTGTGTGTGTGTGCACACCGTCCAGCCCCCCTCCATGTCACAGTACACCATGAAGCCTCCAGGTGTGTGTGTGGGGAACACAGAGTACACGCCGCTCTCTGCGGCACCCGCCGCCAGCAGCTCACTGCAGTCCCTCGGCCGGAACCCTGGTTAGCATTGGTTAGCATTGGTTAGCATTGGTTAGCATCCGCTAGCATTGGTTAGCATCTGCTAGAATTAATAAGCATCTGCTAGCATTGTTTAGCATCCATTAGCATTAATAAGCATCTGCTAGCATTGGTTAGCATCCATTAGCACTGGTTAACATCCATTAGATGCTAACTAATGCTTTTGCTATATGTCTGGTTCTCTGGCAGGGTACAGTGTGACCACTCCCAGCTCTCTCTCAGACTCTCATCAAGTGTGTGTGTGCGTGTGTGTGTGTGTGTGTGTGTGTGTGTACATGTGTGTGCATGTGCCTACCTATGGCCTGCCATGTGTTGCTGGGGCTGTGTGTGGACAGACTCTCTGTCTCCCTCTGCAGGTCGAGCAGAGAATCAGAAACCCGAGCCAACAGCTTTAACAACTCCTCTTGTCTGTCTGCCAGCACCTGTAGACACACAGTTAGCTATGCTGGTTAGCTCTGCTGGTTATGTTTAGAGCTAGTTAGCTCTGTAGGCTAGCTCTGCTGGTTATATTTAGAGCTAGTTAGTTGTGCTGGCTAGCTCTGCTGGTTATATTTAGAGCTAGTTAGCTCTGTAGGCTAGCTCTGCTGGTTATGTTTAGAGCTAGTTAGTTCTGTAGGCTAGCTCTGCTGGTTATGTTTAGAGCTAGTTAGTTCTGCTGGCTTATAACCTGACACGCCAGGTGGTTGTCACCTTATATAGTTCTATGCAGAACAACCACCAGGGGAGCCGTCCATTGAAACTGTTTAGAAAAGGGCAGAGGCATAGTCGTGGTGGGGAGGGGTTGCGGTTCGGTGGCCTGTGGATCTCATCACTGCTCTTTGCAGATGATGTGGTTTTATTGCCGAGTGAGGGTACATTGGAGTGGGTGATTGGCCGGAGAATTGGAGCAGCGGGAGCGGTATTGCAATCGCTTTACCGCACCATTGCGAGGAAACGAGAGTTGAGCCGGAAGGCAAAGCTCTCTACCTACCGGGCAATTTTCGTTCCTACCCTCATCAATGATGCTTCCCATAATACTAGCTAGCCATATAATATTAATATTATTATATATTATATTATAATAATGCTTCCCATAATACTAGCTAGCCATATAATATTAATATTATTATATATTATATTATAATAATGCTTCCCATAATA
>JAODUG010015987.1:0-23158 GCA_027564795.1 Aphredoderus sayanus | reverse complement strand
TATGGGGTATTGTGAAGAGGAAGATGCGATACGCCAGACCCAACAATGCAGAAGAGCTGAAGGCCACTATCAGAGCACCCTGGACTCTCATAACACCTGAGCAGTGTCACAGACTGATCCATCATATTCTAATTTTCGGACATACTGAATTTGGGATTCATCACAATTAAATTAAATGAATATTTGAATTATACGAGTGTGTGTGTAATGAATACATTTTTGAATGGAATTACTGGAGTAAGTAAATCAACTTTTTTATGATATTCTAATTATGACGTGTGTATGGTTTATTTATTTTATTAGTGCATGAATCATTGAATTATGATTGCATTATTTTAATGTTCATTGTCACCTTGTGCTGAAACCATTGTAGCAAGCTACAGAGGTAGGCTAGGCTGTTCTAGGCTACTGAATGACTCGTGTTGCATTTGACTGTTAATGTGATCAATATAAATTACTGAAACTCTTTTTTTTTGATTGCCAGATAGTCTAGCCTAGGCTATCGGTGTATGGGGAAAAGGGAACAGATCTTCGAAAAGTCGTATTGAACAGCCAAATCCGATTTGACTGACAAAATTGAGTCAGGCACAACCATAGTTGTCATTCATGAAAATCAAAATGCCATGTTTTTGCTATAATCTAGATTGCATGATTCAGTGGTCACATGGCTCATTATTTAATTGAATGTTGCGATGTATATATTGTAATAGAATATAGTATACTACATTTATTTATTGACATTCAAACTACAAGTTGTTCACTAAGAATTAACTTGTGTAGTCTGTTATTGAAGCTGTAGAATGATCTTAATGTCTACATTTGACAACTGCAACATTTCAATGACATTATAGTTGTCTAAATGATAACCTAATGTGACCATTACAGCTAGGCTATGTGACAGGAACGCATGCTCTTAAACAGATGGGAAAGTGGTTTTAAAAAGCAGAAATATATTGCAGAGGGGTGTGTTTATTCTATATCAACCAAATATTTAATAATATAAAATTACACTGTAGGCTACACAAGTTGACCATTTCTATATAAAGAATGTATATACACACATACACCAGTACTAGTAAAATGTGTAAATCATAAGATGTTGTATTACATTGTCACAGTATTTTTTAATAAACAAATCCTTACAATGGAAATTGTGATTTATATTGTTATATATATTTCTTTTGAGGGACACTGTTCAGGACACCCAAAGATGTAACAAATAAATTGCAGTAGACTAATGTAAACAAAACATGTTGTAGCCTAGAACAGAAAATTGAACAAAGTGTAATAGGAAGAGGAGAAGGTTGGGGGAGGACACACAGGTCAAGGTTGTATGCATCCTGGAAAAGGTGTTTTGAGTCTGCCTGACGTGTGTTAGGGGAGTGCATTCCAGAGTCTATAGCTTATAGCCAATGTATGACTATAGGCTATTGTTGTCACTTATGCAACATCTAATGTATCTGCATTATAACGAAGGGTATTTCAAGCTGTTTGTCCACATAATATATACTAATATTGTAAAATCGTATCTCTGTTATGTATGTTATGTGTGTGTGTAATGACGACCACTCATACATAACCCATGTTAAGGATAGGGTTGGGTGCAGTGTTTCCGTTATCTGGTAATTGCCGGACTTTGACTCCTGTGAAAAGAATTACCCCTAAGCAACATTTTAATTGTATTTAATAGGCTTTAATTACATTTCCACTTATAACGATAGGCTTGCATGTAAATTGAAACAGACAGGAGATTAGAATTTAATTTACTCTGATAAAGCGTGTGGCCGCACTCACCATAACCGTAGCCTATAGCTCTAGCTCGTATTTCTGTGAGATCAGGTTGAGCTCTAGAGACTATGAAACAAAGAAGTAATGACAATATGGACAATAAATCCAGGTAGGCCTACAGTATGGATGCAATCTGCTATGTTGTCGACTGGACAAGGCAACACACGTCGTTATATAAATAGACTTGCAGGCGCAGTTTTGACGGCAATAGGTCCCCTTCTCAGAATAAACATAATTTGTTTTTCTACAGAATTGCATAGGCGAAATAACGTTAACGTTACTTGCATTTAGTTAGTTAATGTTGCCCTACATAAACAATTATACCTTACATTTTTCGCGGTGACGTCCTCAGCACCACAGTAATGTTCAAATACATTTTAAGTTATCGCATTCATCATTTGTGCTTAATTATTATAAGCTTTACTGCGTTTTATTTAAGTTTTTTTTTTTGTCGCGCTGGAAATGGCCCAATCACTCACAATCTCTTGATGTCCTCTGGGTCAGAATGACCCAAATCACTAGCTCTTTGTGGCAGATAGAAGGCGCTAAACCTAATTCTACAGCTTACACCGACATATGATGTGCTCTGCTGGCACAACAAGGTGTGTGTTTGAAACCAAAGGACAACAGGAGGGTTAAAAGGCACATAAAACAACATAAATACATACATAAATAATTAATAAAAGAAATACACTCAGCAATGACAATTGAAAAACACCCAAATCATACACAATCAGATGGCGCCGCCAGGTGGCCAAATCCGAGATTTTTGAGTACATTACGAGGGTTAACATGCTTTAAACTTTGCCGAAAACCGTTCGGCAAAGTTTTTTTATTTTTTATTTATTTTTTTATTTTTTTGCGTGCACAAACGAATACAAATGACTTTATTCACAAAACGTGTCAGGGTGCCAATTTGGGCTACTGTAGGTAGCATTTTGTCACATGCAACATATTACAGTCTCAAATCATCACAGGTGGTTGCCAGCGACAGTCCGAGATCGTATCCAGAGCGTGACCTGTAGAAATACATTATGTAGGATATTATTTATCCAGTTAACCTAAAAGAAATGCTTCATTAGAATTGTGTGTTGATTTAGATTAGCCTAAATCAGACCGACGCTACTGGTAACCGACTTGCCATTTCACTATGACGCACCGTGAAATTACGTGCTGAATAATGAATTAACATTATCGTTTAAAATTTTCATGGTCATGGGTATGGTTTACATGTTGTGTAGTAAAATAATCTTGTCAGTCCAAATTTGACAAGCCTCCGCCGACTGCCTCTTATAAACTGCAGCGACACGACACTGCGATTACAAAAGACAGGTAGTAGATGTAGAGCCTACAATAACCTTCTCTCTTAACTTGTCATTTTTTTGTATAGCCTGCCTATAAATTACTTTTAAGATCAATAATGAACACTAGTAGTATTTGACCGGAATTTCTTCCAATTGTCCGGTAAACTGAAACTTTCCCGGACACATTGACCGGCACCAATTTCTTCTTGCGGAAATGCTGGTTGGGTGGTTTAAATAACCATACAGTACTGCGTTTTCTGATGTTAAAACCAGCCACAGTACTTGATTACTACATGCAAACAAATCAATAGAAAACACTACAGCTAATTTAGTCAGCAGCCCAGACATGCTAAAACTTACATTGTCTGGCTACAGACCTTTTTGTTATTGGGACAATCTAAATCATGTGGGCAGACAGCAGGCTCGTCCCTCCACTGTGAGTCTGTGGAAGGATGATTCTAGGTGGAGTATGTGGAAGAGAAGGCACAGCTACTTTAAAAAGTAAAAGTTTGTTGACAACCTAAATCAAAGCTTTCCGGCTTCTGAAGGTGGCATGCACATGCTCATGTGTGTTTTTTAACCGGACCATCCTTGGTTGGTCAAAACAAACAACCCACATATTTTTAATTTCATCCTTTGGAATACAATGTCACCATACCTGGTATTTTAGCACATCCTGGAACAAAACGATGTCGGATTCCTTGCAGCGACATATAGTGTTGCTACTATACTGTCATGCAGGTGGCACGAGAAGAACTTTTGGAATAAGGAATTAAGAGAACATAACTATATCTAAGGGATTCTGAGAAAACAAGTACTGTAACAACAGAAACTGTAACGACTTCTCAAAAATACGGTAACAACAATATTCTAAGGCTTGTTGAAGCTAAGCATGACTGGAAGGTTTTATAGTCTTGAAAGCTGCAGTGCTGTGATGTAGTAGCACTGCATTTTAACTCCTCCCAGAAAATCCCCAAACGAAATAAGGTAATATTTCTCAATTCCATTAGAATATGATTTTCATAGTTGAGGTTTATATTAAACCCATATAACCATTTAATGACTACTTAACCCTCATGATGTCCTTCGGGTCAAAATGACCCAAATCATTAGCTCTTTCTGGCAGATAGAAGGCGCTAAACCCAATTCTACAGCTTACAGCCATTTGATGTGCACTGCTGGCACAACAAGGTGTGAGTTTGAAACCCGAGGACAGCAGGAGGGTTTAAAAGGCACAAAAAACAAAACCAATAAATAATTGATAAAGAAATAAATACACACAGCAATGACAATAAAAAATCATATACAATCAGATGGTGCTCTCTGGTGGTTCAAGACAATTACTGTAAGGACATCACAAGGATTAAGACAAAAATGACTGATTTTCCTTGTCTTTCTCTTTGAGGCTCTTTCAGACCGAAAGTGACGGCACTGCAACGCTCTGAAACCCGAATGTCTGTGCAGCCAATAGAAACGAGGCAGCCAGCCAGACACGGAAGGGGAAATGGGTGGGGGGGGGCTGATATTATGCCTTGTATCTGAATCATGGATGTATTATGATCTGAAATCCAACACCTGTTAATGCTTGTACTGAGACATTAGGAGGAATGCCCTGTCTTGAAAACACATTTACAGTTTCAAACTGCCGCATTTAAAGTGAACAATAGCAATTTAACGTCTTGTATACTCTGCTGGGCTGTCGGAGTTCTATTTAGAACTGTTTGTTAAATTTTGTTTTACAAAGTTAACCCTTATGATGTCCTCAAGGTCAAACTGACTCAAATAACTACCTCTTTGTGGCAGATAGAAGGTGCTAATTCCTAATTCCTAACCTAATTCTACAGCTTACACAGACATATATGATGTGCACTGCTGCCACAACAAGGTGTATGTTTGAAACCCCGGGGACAACAGGAGGGTTAAAAGGCATGAAAAATACAAATCCATAAAGAACGAATTAATAAAGATAATTTTAAAAAAGAAATGCACACAGCAATGCCAACAAAAAAAACGCACAAAATCGTACACAATCAGATGGCACCACCGGGTGGCCAAATGTGAGATTTTTAAGGACATCACGAGGGTTAAGAAAACCGTGCTTATATCAAGCTTGATGTGTCTATAAACATAAAATGCTTCTAAGTTTTCATACAGAATACAGCTTATTAATTTAACACTAATATTGCCAAAGCCCAGATTTCTGGGGACTGAAAGTCAAAACAGTGCATCCTTACCTTCAAGTAGTATCTTAGTAATACTTCCCCTTACTTTTGCTTCGTCAACGTTTCTCCTTTTTATATGTGCTAGCAAACTATTCCATATAGTGGAGTTAAGTCTGTGTGCGCGTGTGTGCGTGCAGGCTGTTCGCTGCTATGATTCCCTCATCCTGAAAGCAGAAGGGAAAGTGGAGCCGGAGTTATTCTGCCAACTAGGCCACTTCAACCTACTCCTGGAAGACTACCCCAAAGGTCAGCCACTTTACTCTTTCTATTCAACATGGAAATAGGGGATTTTTCCCAATTTACGCCTGGACCTCATTCCCTTCTCCCCTGTGGCAATTGTTTGACCAAAATCTAGCAGACATCACTGGAGTTCCGAGGACAGTCTTCAACCTATTGTGTTGAAAGTGTGATTGTGACTGAAATATATTGGCACCATGTCTACAGTACCACACCCTATTTTAAATGGAGCATTTCCACAAGCATACGCAACACCTTGTTCTCCCTTGCATAGCAAAGCAGTTGTCTCTCCTTTTTTAATTTAAAAAAAAAAAAAAAAATTTATTAGCTTGTATTTTTCTTCAGTTCATTCTACAGCTTTTCTGCTATTTGATTGTATTATTTGTGATTTAATTGTGACACTGCTTTTTAGTATTTGATTTATTTAACTGAACACATTCGTAATTCAATGCCCTTCATTCATCAAAATATTCAAGGTCTTCCATGCTGTTTTTGTAGCTACATATCTATCTAAAGTTGGTTTAAAACAAGCACACATGCACACAAATCGTTCATACAATAGTCATGCCATTCTTGAATTGTTTTAAAGTTTTACAGGCTGACACCTGTCCTATTTACTCTTGACAGCATTATCGGCATACCAGAGGTACTACAGTTTACAGTCAGACTACTGGAAGGTAAATGTGCACACACTGACTCGTGAGGGTGCTCTCTCACTAATACACCCCTACCTCGGTAGAGTTAAACTTCCTGAGTCTCATACAGAAAATGTGTATTTGCCATGCAGGGCCTGTGTTCTGGTATTGTATGTGGTTACTTTAAACTGTGAAATTAGTCATTGACACTTTGTGGTCAGACCAGTGGAGCTCATCTTACTAATGAGTAGGGCTGGGCAATACAATTTCGATTAGGCAAGATGTTATTTGTCATTTGGGAACTTTAGAAATGTTTTACTTCATGGATGGCTCCAACAGCCTACTACACAACAGAAATAAATGCAACAGCAGTCACACTGCAGATTTTGGCCTGCAGGTATTTGACTTTTATAAAACAATTTCCTACCATTAGATTTTGATCCACAGCGGTAAAGAAATGAATGGGTGGGAAAACAATTAGTGGAACTAGGGGACACGAAAGTGAAAGTGAACTCATTATCTTCCAAAGCTGTCATTTATATGGAAGTGCTTTGGATATCTCTATATATCTATAGTACAGATTCAAACAGTCTGCAAAGTATGCCGTTGGTTGGTGCCATGCTAACCAGGACAGGGCAAACTTTAACCTGACACTCCAGATTGTTAGTTTACATCGAAAAATCTTAAAATGGCAAGCACTCAACACAAAGTTATTGGATGAACCTGTGAACCAGCGGAGCCAGTTCAGCTCCTGCTGAAGCAAGTCAGAAGAGTGAAAACATTTTCTGTGGAGACTGTCCTTCATTGACGTTTTTTGCTTTTTCTAATAGATTCTTATAAAACTGATGCTATTGCAGCACCTACATTAACCTCTTCAGAAACCACCATTGTTGTTGTCTGGACTCTTTCGCTGGCTGTCCACCTAAACCACGCGGATTAGTCACACACTAGGTTGACTGGACTGAAGCACGAAGGATCTCAGGCCCTCCAGACCTATTATCGCGCAAAGTCAAACTAAAGCTGGCCAGATTAGGATGGTCTCACTAGGCTAGGTAAACTTGCAGTGAGGATGATCTCAGCTTCAGTTTCTTCAGCATCTCAGCTGCGCTTCCAAAAGCGCTCCCTAGTGCTGCCAGTTTTTTAAAAAGGGAGGCTGGTGTTTTCAGCTGACATTTGCCTTTTTTTTTCTTTTTTTAAATTTTTTATATGCAAACAATCCTCTGGCTGCCAGCAGCAACGTCTCATCAATGAATATGGTTTCTTAGCAACTGTATACTTTTGACACTGTCACGGAAGGCCTGCTTCTCTGAGGATTTTGATTGGATAACAGGAAAAAAATGCGAATGATGTCGTGCGCTTTTCTGCTCCGAGTTGAATTAGGAGGCAGCCGCAGCCAGCAAATCCTTTGTTTTCCTATGGTACTGATGTGTGCTCTTCTCTTGCACCGTGCTTTGTTTTTTTCTAGCTTTTTAGTTTTTGGATGCACAAGACTCACATCAATGTCACACTTGGCCCAGGAAGCCTATCAAATCAAGCAAGAAGCGGGCATTACTACTTTACCACATCCTTCCTGTTTTGATGCTGGTAGCCATTACATTAACCCTCCCGCTCTCCTATGGGTCAAAATGACCCGGTGCACTTGCCAGTTGTGGTCAACAACCACAACACGGACATATGACATTCCACGGTTGGCTTTCTCTGCTGGTAGTCTGCTGAACTGCCTTAGGACAGTGGGAGGGTTAAACGAGACAAGGGAGAAGTGAACTGATATATTTTCTTTGATACAAAGATGGTGTGATTTATCGTACATGATTGTCTTGCAATATACAATATCTTTATGGGCCGAATTGCTGTATTGTGATACCATTATTGTTGTATAAGTATCATGGTCGGATCAGAGTTACTGTGATTCCCACCCCTAATACATACAAACACACTGAACATAATATATACACATTTTTAAAGCTATGTTTTATATAAAAATTTAATGTAACCCCTCATCAAGTGATGTCTTTAAAACTGGTACTGGTACACTCCTTGATTGCATAATACCAAATGCCATCCTCTTTCACTGTGTTCCATACACAATCATCCATTTTTAAGGAGGCTGTAATGATAACAAATGAGACTACAGCTAATTTGATTGCCATCTAGTTTATCGCAAACTGCTTGGCAAAGTTGACATTTCTTTGATTATATATTTGGCCAATAATAAATATACAAATATTAAAAGGCAACTTCCTGCATTTTACAGAACACCAGCTTAGTTTAGTTTTGCAAGTTTTGAGGTTTAATACCCATCTTCTCATTGTGTAAAAAAAAAAAAAAAAAAAAAAAACATTTTTTAGGGAATTATAATATATCTCAGGTCTACGAAGCACTTTTAATTATGGACATATTGTCTCCCATAGCTCTTTGCTATGCAAACTTCTCTTCCGGCATAATATTTAAAGCCCATAGTTGGACCACAGCAGAGATTTGATACATATCTTGCAGTCTGGGGGTTGTTGTTTAAATTTGGGCCCTGTAGGGGATTGGCTAGAGAGGATTGCGAATCACTTGTCAGTCATGCTATAACAGGCAGGTTTTAAGTCAGTTGAAAGGCATATTAAGGGGTCTACTTTTTATCTTAAAAAAAATAAAACACATACAGCAAAGAAACAAAGACGCCATACCAATCAGTACCGTGAGAACTTTTACAGTCTTTCTGGATTTATCATTTATCAAAGAATCTGTGGCAACTGTTAAGTGTGTTTTCATTTCATCAATGTCTACTAACGCTCTATCTTTCTCTCCGTACAGAATGCTGCCTTTCTCTACGGCCTTGGAATGGTCTACTTCCACTATAATGCCTTTCAGTGGTGCGTACACCCTCTGTTCTCTTTTCACTCAAATGTATTCGGCTCATTGTAGCTCCAGTTATATGCAATAAATATGGATGAAAACACAAACCTAGAGAACCTTAATCTGTTTTTAACAAACAGTTGTGGGACCTGTGTAGTTGTGTAGTTCCCAATGTAGTACTTTTCCCAGTGCTTTAGGAACATTAGATTGGTAAAGCATAATTTACCAATAGAACACAGGCTATGTCCTGCTTGTGAGATATTCCTGTTCTACAGTGCGAGACAATCGATCTAGGAGCTCCAGTTTGACTTTGTCGTGTGACACCCTGTCGCTGATCAGTCATGTAGTGTGAATCACACGACTTTAAGACACCCAATTACAAGAGAAATTACTTTCGGCTTTACTACCAGGTGAATGCGTTTAACTGATAATTAACTGTTTATACATTTGTTTACAATGTCATTAGCAGATTTGACCACTTCAAACTACAAACATTCAGACCACTTTTGAATGATTCCCCGCTTTGTTGTGCTGTTGTACCATTGAGGAAACTGATATAAATGTAAAAGAAACTTCCAACATTAATACATCTGTATCTAATTTCATTATTTGTAAATGGACATCATTGCCATCTCTAGAGGACTTCAGCCTGTCACTTCAGCCCGTCAATGCACACAAGTCCAAAGTTGCACATTTTTGTGCTTCCTTGTGAACGCATAGCTCCTCTCAATGTCACATGGATGCAAAAATGACATTTATGAAGGAAAAAGGTTGGTGTGGTGAGGACTAGGGATGTAACGATGCACTGTGAGCCTGTTGAAAATCGATGAAAATATGTGACGATTGAAGTCTGAGATGTGAAACCAATCGTGATGCACATTTTAAACAGCAAGGGCTCTAAGCTATGTCATGTCAAGTGTTTTGCCCTGAGCCATTTGTTGTGAGTGAGGCGCATTGCCGTCTTTCACCGACGCTCCACAGCTTCGCTCACAGCCAGATACTAATGTCGCTGCGTGCTGTAATATAGAGCTCTGGTAGTTGACGTCACGCAATCCCGGTATGCATCGGTCGAATCATTTTGGCAGTGAGGCGGCAGTTCACACAGTTCTTTCCGTAGACATTTATGTATCATGGTAGATAGCTGTTGTGCGCCGGGATGCCAAAACAGTTGCGGAAAAGTTAAAGGGCAGCATTTTATTGCATTCCAAAACATCTGGAAAGACATAATAAATTAACTGCTATAAAACAAGCTAGAAGCTACCAGAAAACGGAGCGATGGGACCTCACAAGTACTGTACAGTAACGGATTACAGTTGTGTACAGTAGTGACCACTTTATATCAGGTTACAGAAAACAACGCTTTCTAACAATATCTTTATTTAACAGACTTGTAGTATTGTATCTGACCAAACTGCATAATACGATATATAGCAGATTATACATTAGACATGCTGAATGCAAGTTAATAAAGTTCCAAACAACTGCTGTGTAAGCATTTACAGTAAGCATTTTATTACAGAATTACTACATATTAACCTGTGTACTGAATAATAGAATTGTGGTCATTGGACATTTGTATATTTTGAACTGATTTCAGTACTGTAAACTGTAAATAAACTGTTTTAGGATTAGTTTGTTTATATGAACATATTTATTTTTATTATTCATTTATTTGGTTTGGGATTTGTTTTAAAACTCCAATAAAGTTTTATTTGACATTATATATTTTAGTGTCACGAAAGTGCAGCATTATGTCTGGATGAGAAATGAAAGGACACTTTATCCATTAAATAGTTTTAAATCTAATTTTGTAAAATAAAAGAAATACAATCGTGACAAAAGCGTATATTGTGAAACCAATATCGTGAATCGCATCGTGAGTTGAGTGAATCGTTCCATGCTTAGTGAGGACATAATCTAAAGGAATTATACAAGGAGCAACTTTTTGAGCAATGTTGCTATGCAGTTGTGCTGAGCGACGGTGCTTCGGCACCTTCCCATTGAGACTTGCATGCATTTCCAGACAACTTTTATCATTGAGATATGCCTTTAGAGATCCTCCATTCAGAATGGCAGCAGCCGCTTTAGAGCATCAGTCTGTCAGTGGTAGTGGAGCGAGGAAAAAACATTTTTTTTTAAATATAGCCCGACATTGGTGGGGAAAAAAGCACCGTCTATAATCACCACCTAATGCTATGTCAATTCCTTACATGTACCCATTCACACACCCATTCAAACCCTTGATATCTGTAGCTTCCTTAACTCAATATTAAGGGTTTTCGCTTGCCATGAAATAACCCATTGAATCTAGACCAGAACCTGATCTGATTTAGATTCTGAATAGAGGCCTAATTATACTATTAAATGCGCACATGAAACTATTTCTCATGCACAATTTTGATGCAGCTAAGAGATCAGCTGTCACCCTTATACGCCTGTTGCACAGGGGTTTAAGTTGTTGAATGTGTTATGTTTTGTCATGGTCTTGTCTTTATAAAAAAAAAAAAAAAGAGATCAGCTGGAAATAAATATTTTTATCAGCATCACTGAGTATCATGTAGCTACCATCAAGCAGAGAAGATGTATGCACTGTGAGGTCTCGCCCATTGAACTGTCTTTCTCCTCCAGGGCGATTAAGGCCTTCCAGGAGGTTCTATATATTGACCCTGGCTTTTCTCGAGCAAAGGAGATCCACATGCGCCTAGGTCTCATGTTCAAGGTCAATACAGACTACGAGTCCAGTCTAAAGGTAAAATAACACATTATCAGTTACCCTCACTGGAGGACCCTTTATTGGAAACCACACATGGTTAACCAAATTGGTTATGGGGAATGTTGCGGAACATGTTTTTATTCATTTTCTTTTTTCTTTAAAGCATTTTCAGCTGGCTTTGATTGACTCCAACCCCTGCACTTTGTCCAAAGCTGAAAGTAAGCAACTACCTTACAATCATGTTTTAGAACTGCTCATTTTTTTATTGTATTTTTTATTTATATTTTATGGTAATAAACTGAAAAAAATGAACATTTATCACATGAAATATGGTAAAGTTTCTTTTTTAGTTGGATGATGCAAGAGTAGATAGTTACATTTGTGTTTGGTGTTACAGCTGGTAATAGTGGGGTTGATCACAAGAGACGTTTGAAATGCTAGCACATCCAACGGAGACTCCCTGCCTGTTACCAGGGAGACATCAATATCATCATCCTTGTTACTTTTTAACCCTGACACTCCCTTAATCCCAATTAGACTAGTTTGCTGTTTACACAAATGTACATACCTAAATGACTGCCTAAATGAGGTTTTCAGATAAAGTTTACAGCAATAAGGAAGCTGCATGCATGGACCAAAGTTTGTTCTACATGTTACAACTTTAACCGACCTGAACTTCAGTAAAATGTAAATCAGTACAAACAAGATTTAAGTACTTATATTTATTTATAGTATAAATACACACACGTGGTGTTTTATTTGGTCTAACACTCTTTACTCACATACCAAGGGCTTCCCTCCATCCACCACTCCCCCCACCACCCAAATCTCCTGAGAGTCACTCAGGCAGCTCAGATCAGAGACACTGCAGCGCTTCAGACAAAGGAACGTGCCTTGAGGAGCACAGTCACATCTCTTCTCTCAGGGAATGCTAGTTTTACTTCCACTGCAAGGCTCTGACAAAAAACTTTTTTTTTCTTGCTTTCTTCACAGTCCAGTTCCACATCGCTCATCTCTATGAGATCCAGGTAAGCATTCATTCTTGTCCCGTTTTTCCTCCGAGGGCGCAGAGGCAAGGTTATTTGCTTCCGGGGTATGGAGGGGTTTGCACAGCATCTCAGTGCAGACATCTGATAGCATAGTAGAATCAGTGTGTCCAAATGCTAGGGAAAGCTTCCTTTCATTTTAGAATATATTTATATTTTGGAGCTAGGTGCTGACAAATGAAGATTGTGGTGGGGTCTGATAATATGGTCTTTTGATGAGGTTGCCACAGAAACAAGAGTCTGTCAACCCCCCCCCCCTTTTTTTTTTAGGCTGGTGGGCTTCTTCATCCTCTCTTTCTTTCCAGCATTTTGGTGCTGTGTCAGATTTAGCTCTGCAGAACAGCTCTCGCATCAACCTTAATCTGCTCAATGCATCAGCACATCGAATGGGAGCTTAATTGAGGCACATTAAACATTAGACATTATATGGTTGTTAATGAGATAAATACTACTTGTACTGGTAATACATATGCTGCATTCACATGGAAAACAGCAGATGGCAAACTGGTAGACGCCAAACACTTTCTGGACAGCACAGCAAAATGGTACGACGGAATGGCAGGATGGTAAAAACGAAACGCGTTGCGATGGTGATGTCACATTGTTTACAAATAATTTAATAAAAGATGTTAATACAAATGGATTGCCAGCTTTCAAAGGCTGACTTTGGGTGAGAATCTGTTCAGATTTACAAAACGTATTCTTTTTTTTATTTTTTTTATGCAAGATGCTTTCAACTCGATGGATGCGTGAGAGGAGTATTCTAGTGTTGCACCTGAACTATTAGCTTGTAGTTGTCCAGCTTGTCATTTTCTTTGAGCTATATAAGATACAGTTGTATATGCCATCCTTGTGATTGGCAAAAAGTTAAAATATTTTAACTTGGGATGGCATGTTTTTTTTTTTTTTTGCCTGCCTCAACTAATTTTGCTGTCCTTTCTCGTCCATAAATATATTGATTTGTTTTCTGTCTGCCTTGTTCCATGTGAATGCAGCATTAGTAGGGTTAAAGTACGTAGTATGTACTTTAATGCTCTGGACTCAAAGTCCTTTCTGGGCGTTTTTTGCTCCCGTCACATTATTACTCAATGTGGGCTTATTTTTCACTCTGCAAGTCCTGTACCTTTATGGAAACGGCATACTTTTGTAATTTTGTGCAAGAAAATCTCTTGTGCAGTTCTGACATAAATCAAAAACTATGAATAAATGCAAGTGATATTTCTTTGATAAATGAATTTACAAAAATGTGTTTGTTTAAAACGAAAAAACAAACCAATGCATAAAGAAATAAATACAGACAACACTGACCATAGAAAGAACCACACAATCATACACCATCAGATGGTGCCATCTTCTGGCAAAACGTTTAAAACACGACAACAGGAGGGTTAAGAAAGTTCTGTCTAAGGGAGTCTGATTCCCTTGAATAGCAGAATTGTTTGCAGGTGCGTTCTTAGAATGATGAATCCCAGTCGCGGGGGCAGCAGCTCGAGCAGGGGACCCCAAACTTCCGTTTCCCAAGCCACATTAACCATCTCTGACTAAGGGATCCCGAGGCGTTCCCAGGCCAGTGTGGAGCTATAATCTCCATCTAGTCCTGGGTCTTCCCTAAGGCCTCCTCCCAGCTGAACGTGTCTGGAACACCTCCCTATGGAGGCGCCCAGGGGGCATCCTTACCAGATGCCCGAACCACCTCAACTGGCTCCTTTTTAACGTGAAGAAGCAGCGGCTCTACTCTGAGCTCCTCTGGGATAGCTTAGCTTCTCACTCTATCTCTAAGGGAGACGCCAGCCACCCTCCTGAGGAAACTCATTTCTGCCACTTATACCCGCGATCTTGTTCTTTCAGTCATGAAAGCAAAAAAACGGAAATATACAATTTTATATTAGAACTGATTAAACGGTATAACTGCTTGTTTTGTGCAAACATGCCAGCTCTGAATTATGCGTTAGAGTGCTCTTGAGTGTTCGTATATTCTGTTCTTACAGTGGGTCAAAATGACCCAAATCACTAGCTCTTTGTGGCAGATAGAGGGCGCTAAACCTAATTCTACAGCTTTGACATACATATGATGTGCACTGCTGGCACAACAAGGTGAGTTTGAAACATGAGGTCAACAGGAGTTAAAAAAATTAAAATAAAATAATATATAAAGATATAAATACATACAGCAATGACCATATAAAAAAAACCACACACAATAATACACAATCGGATGGTGCAGCCGGGTGGCCAAATACGATATTAAGGACAACAGGAGGGTTAATGAAACAAAATGCATTTAAATTGAAATCAACATACTGTAGAACCATAGAAAAAGGATCAAATGGAAGATTTGCCTTAGTTTTGCTGCAGTCATACTGTGTGATGACGATGCATCTTCCTTCCCAACCTAGACAGGCAATCGCAAGCCCTGAACAACTTGCTTGCTAACCGAAAGCAAGTTGCGGTGTGCTATTGCACTTACATTTACTGCATTTGGCAGAAGCTTTTATCCAAAGCGACTTGCATGTAGTACATTTCTAAATAGTTGGACAGCTCATACACCAGCAATTGTAAGCAAACAATATTCTAAATAAATCAATTGAAACGTCATGTTTACATCATCAACTATATAAAACACAATAGGTAATGACCTAACTAATGGTGCTTAGTACCGATACTTAACCCTCCTGTTGTCCTCGGGGTCAAACTGACCCAAATCACTACCTGGTTATGTGGCTCAGCGGAAGCAGCGGATCATATGGATCGATCAAAATGTTTTCGCTGCTCCACAAATGAGTTAAGTGCTACTTCCTGTGTCCACTAGGTTGTGCTAGTGTACTTTACATTTCCTGTCGCCAGTAGGTGGCACTATAACTTTGAGAGACACTTGGCATAGGCAATTGTCTTTGGTGCCGGGTTATTGACATGAGTGGAAAGTTTGCTCCATATCTGAACATGTACACCAAAGTTATAACAACTCATGTCATGGATTTTCCAGGTCACACCACGGACACGCCCATCAGTGAAAACATTTAATCCCCATAGTGTTTACAATGCACAGAGTCGATCGCATTTATTCATAAAGAGTTCGTTAAAGTACGGAGCATTGAAAAGCCCAAAATGACCGTTCAATTCGAAATAGACCCAACAGGAAGTCGGCCAGACTTGCTCCAAGAGACTTTCTTGTACAACGAAATGTGTTACACAGTATATGCCACAAACATTTTTTACATCTCGGTGAAAGTGATCAGGCATTTTGAGTTTTTGTTCATGCTAAAGCAGTCAAATGTGAATAAATCGCTGAAAAAATTAAAATAACCCGAGCAATTTCAATAGGCTCAATAAATACAGACAGCAATGGCAATGGAAAGAACCACACAATCAGATGGCGCCATCTTCTGGCAAAGCATTTGAAACTCAAGGACAACAGGAGGGTTAAGAATATATTTAAGAACGGTTGGTAAATGAGGGCCATTGTTCTAAGTGTTACCAATATTGGAAAATAGGAAGGACTCTATATACTATACATATTGAAATATGAATGTTTACAAGCTCTACAAATTAAGATTCTAATCTATTCACATTCTCTCATCTGTCTGCTGTGCTTAACCTTGTTTTTGTCACGTGACTACCAGTCAGCAGTCATCCATGGCTCATTAGATTCGGCCAAATGTGCAGAATTGCGTGTATATTTCAGGATCTGATTAGTGTAAAGGTTTTTTATATAAAAATAATATATATATATATATATATATAATATTACCAGACAGACCCGTAGAATAGTGTTTTTTGAATTAAGAAAACCCCAATTATAAGCTTGTATTTGCTTATGTTTACCTTTTTGGAAGAGTGCCACCATCATGTTGTGTTCAAGGGCGGTTCGGAAATTTGAAAGTCTGACGGTGTCAGTTTTTACTTGATTTAAATTGTATAAACTTTGGTTTTGACCATCATTTAATGTCCAGAGAGACATAGTTCAGAGCGTTAACCTGGCTAAAACCTGGTTAGGTCTGGCTAAAACCTTTTGTGTTAAATCAGTAGATGAGAGTCAGCCATGAAGAGTCATGGTCATCAGTAAAATTAGATGCTGCCCCAAATCTCTGGACAGATCATTCTGGAGATTTGCAGTCATTTATATATTTAATGCCTCTGTCAGCTTCCACTCTTCACTATTTGTCACTGCCTGGCTCTGCTCTCTAGAAGAGGTACCGGGCGGCCAAAGAGGCATATGAGAATCTCCTCCAGACTGACCTTCCCTCACAGGTGAAGGCCACCACTCTACAGCAACTAGGTGAGTTTGCTCTCTTCCCTCCATTCCCCAATCCTCTACACACATGCAGGGGTGGATCTTAAAGATTTTTGGTACTAGCCAGCTGGGATAGTAGACCAAAATGTCCCCTAGCTTAGCTAAAATGTTTGCCCTGTTTGTAACTCTATTTACAAAGTAACGCACCACCTAGGAGTATATAAACAAACGTTTTCTTTATAGTCTTTTTGCAGTACATTCATGTTATTTTGACTCTTGGCACAATATTTAAATGAGGGAACATTTAACTGAAAGTGTAAATTAGCAATGTAGGCTAATCGCATTAATAAATTAAACCTACCGTACAGTAGCCTACTAACCAGTATTTCATAGCTGTACCCGTGAGCACTGCATAATTCTGCATCACTAATTTCTACACGTGACAAATGTATTAAATATTTACTGAATATTAACTAATGGAAATCTGACATTGCTTTTGAATTGTGGTTCAACATATTTATTGTACTAATGAACTAACTAATGAAACTGGTCTGGACATAAATTATGGTACTCTGAACTTAATATTTTGTTGCACAACCATTTGAGGCAATCACTGCAATCAATACTTTTTTTTGTAAAACGTGTTTTCTTGATCCAGGTGAGGGCACATGTACATGAAGGTGCACATTTTTAAAAAAAAAATTTTATACTGTTTGTAACTGTCTATAGTGTTCTTTCTAATCTCCAGAAAGCTAAGGAGGATGCTATCCTTCGCTTTCTGTGGTCCATGTTCAGTGTGGTCCATCCATCCATCCTCAATGCTTATTCAGAGTCGGGCCGCTGGCGCAGCAGCTCCAGCAGGGGACCCCTGCTTGTAAATAAAAGTAGGCCTATCGATCAGTTTTGCCAGCGCCCCCCACACGGGCTGGCTGATATTTTTGGATAGATTATAAAATAGATACTATCATTAGCATAGAGTTGTTAGAGTAAACATACAAAGCATTAAAGCGCTATATACAAACTGAACAGAATGTAGTAAGCAATCTGGAAAACGGGCAGGCGCAGATATGTAATTAAAGTTTTGATACTGATATATTATCCATTTACATTATTAAACTGTTGCCGTGTTCTTTTCAACATTTTCACCCAAATATTAATGTTATATTGTGATTCTAACAAAGTGAAAGTAGAACTTTTTTTATACCATTACAGCTCACCTGCTTTGATCAGAGACAAATGCCTTCACTACTAAAATTCAGCTTTTACATTTTTTTAAAATTTATGTTACATGTTGAGCCATCCTTAATTTTTATAGTTAAAATTCCTAAAATACGTTTTTTGTAAAACGTGTTTGCTTGAGCCAGATGAGGGCACATGTACATGAAGGTGCACATGATGAGGATTGTACACCTCTACATATTTTTAGCCAAGAAAAGGTGGTACTGTATTAAATAGTTGTATTATTCTTCAACCACTAAGACAAAAACTTTAAACTTAAATGAATGATGTTTGTAAGAACACAAACCTTGGCTGGCCATGTGATGGAAGTTGAATGGAAACATTTTAATATGCAATACCATGCGAAGTGAATGGAAGAACTGATGTTTTTAATAACAAATCGGTGAAGCTATTGGTGTGTGTTTAGGCTGGATGCATCACACAGTGGAACAGCTTGGGGACAGAGCTAACAAGGACAGCTATGCCATCCAATGTCTACAACAATCTCTGGAAGTTGATCCCAACTCTGGACAGTCCTGGTATTACCTTGGCAGGTATGGGGACGTGCGGGGTTCATGTATGATACACTTGGTTATTGTACACTTCTGTAGTACAAGTTTGTTTATCTAGGAAGCGGAGGATTATACAGTATTAATGAAAGAAATATCATTTAAATCAATGTATTGTAATTGTGAAGATCATAATGTAATTGGGAGCAGATTGTGCATTTAATTATGGTCCTGGGTAAATCTCTTTGTAGGTGCTATTCCAGTATTGGCAAGGTTCAGGATGCCTTCATCTCTTACCGACAATCCATTGATAAGTCTGAGGCCAGTGCTGACACGTGGTGTTCCATAGGGTAAGGTCATGCATGCTACCAACTGGTGGTTCTCAGTGGAGGTGCTTGTTGGGGTTGGCAAAAGTATATTTATTTTTTATCTTAACCTTTATTTTATAATTTCTTTTGAAAATATGAATATATTATGGTAATGTTACCATGTATACAAAATACGGTGTATAGCGGTTTATATAGGCTTATTATGACTGGTAAATCTAAACCTTATTATGTAACAGGTTTTTATAAAATAAGTATATCATGGTAATCAATATCAAGCATACAAAATGCAATGTGTAAAATGGTTAATGGAGTGCATTTATATAGTACTTTTCTACTATTCAAGCCACTCAAAGCGATGTACAGGTTTGCCTCACATTCAGCTGTTCACATATCGATTCATACACTAATGGTGGTGTCAGCCACACAAGCCCATCTGACCACTGGAAGCAGTTAGGGTTAGGTGTCTTGCTCAGGGACACTTGCAACTTCTTGATCATCTGACAAGGTGTCCAGCAGGTGAGCTGTAAGGAAGGGGGGGGAGGTTAGGACATTTTCATGGGCCCTGCACTGATGGGGGGGCAAATTCAAACTGTTATAAGTATCATAAGGCCAAATGTTTCAAGTGGCATCCCTGGATATGGGGGTATCACCCGTAGATTTTGTTTTTTTAACCCTCCTGTTGTTACATTGTCTTCAACCACCAGATGGCGTCATCTGATTGTGTCAATCTATTTATTGTCATTGCTGTGTGTATTTATTTATTCAGAAATTATTTATGTATTTGTCTTTTTGTTTTTCATGACTTTTTAACCCTTCTGTTGTCTTCGAGTTTCAAGCACCCACCTTGTTGTGTCAGTAGTGAGCTGCCATATGCATCCAGAAGCATAGTTTCATGAATGAAGGTTATACTAGAAACTGCAGCTATCCTTGCCTGTTACAGGAGGATTATGATCAGATTTGCTACTGATGTTGGCTAACATAACACAATTGGTGATTATTTGGTTAAACAAAAAGAGATGCTGTCTTGCTATTATGAACATAAAGTTAGGACTATTTCACGGACATATACTGTGACAGGAGACTCAGGACACGTTGGAGGGATTATATCTACCCACTGGCCTGGGAGCAGATGGGGATCTCTAGGGAGATGCTGGTGGATGCTGCTGCAGAAAGGGATGCTTTTGCTTCTCACCATGACCCTAATGGATAAGCAGTCAAGACTATGGATGGATGGATAAAGTTATGTTTTTGCACGATATGACCGATTGTTGATCCAGATAAAAACATCTGTAGCTTGCGCTGCCATCCATAGCAGTCGGTTTTTGGCAAGGGATCACTTTTTGATATAACGCCAGTATCAGTCTTTAGGGTATCAACGAGCGATGTTGAGGTTAACAGTCTATATGAAGTTGCCTATTTCTAATCCGTTTACTGTTACTGAACAATATAGCCTATGTATTGCAGTGTGCATGTGTACTCTCTTGATATCCTACACTCTGACTTGCAGACAGCGTTGATGACTCAAGTTGTGTTAATGATACATTACCTATAGTTACAAATCATTTTTATTTACAAATCTTAACATATCTTACAGTTTGCGTACAGGCGATCAACTTAACTTATAGCTTGTAAGTCTTATTTTGCTTAATACGATAGATGACTATGGGCGGTCATATCCTCATTAGGGGCATTACTAAACTGAGCACACTGCGTAGTAAGTATGCACTTTTTGAACTTGCCTGTTACTCCGCCTTTTTTCCTTCTATGGCCATTACAAACCGGGATGGCAACAGTCTACTTCGAAAGGCCCAGTATGTCTCCAAGTCACATCGACAAAACTATTTTTAAAAACAGCATGGAATGACCCCTTTTAATATACTTCATTCAATTTACTCCATATATCTTCAACCTCTTATCCGAGGTCGGGTCGCAGGGGACCCCAAATTTCCCTTTCCAAAGCCACATTAACCAGCTCTGACTGGGGGATCCTGTGGCATCCTCCACCTTGTCCTGGGTCTTCCCCGAGGCCTCCTCCAAGCTGGATGTGCCTGGAACACCTCTCTAGGGAAATGCCCAGGGAACATCCTTACCAGATGTCCGAACCACCTCTACTGGCTCCTTTCAATGTAAAGGAGCAGCAGATTTACTCCAAGTTCCTCTTGGATAGCCGAGCTTCTCATCTTTTAGGGTGAGGAGCACCCTGATGAAACACATTTCAGCTGCTTGTACCCACGATCTAGATCTATCAGTCATGACCAAAACTTCATGACCATGGGTGAGGGTAGGAATTAAATTGCCCGGTAGATTGAAAACGTTTCCTTCCGGTTCAGCTCTCTTTTTGTCGGTGCAGTAAAGCGATTGCAATACTGTTCCCGCTGCTCTGATTCTTCAGCCAATCTCCCACTCACTCACTAACAAGACAAAGAGGTACTTGAACTCCTTCACTTGGGATAAGGACTCATTCCCTACCTGGAGTACGCACGGTTTCCTGCTGAGAACCATGGCCTCAGATTTAGAGGTGCTAATCCTCATCCCAGCCGCTTCACACTCGAACCGATCCATTGAGTGCTGAAGGTCACGGACCCATGATGCCATCAGGACTTCCTCCACGACATCCCCTCCAAACGCAGAACTTTCAGCGTTTATCGACGGATCTCATCAAGCTTGCCACTGTAGTTGTTTAATTACCTCAGTGACCTCTGCCAGGGAAATTGACAACGATCCCCCCCCTTCAGCCTCCAACTCTGCCTCTGCCATAGAGGTTTTGAGAGTCAATACATTTTTATTAATATAGCACTTTTCATACACGTAACACAGTGCTTCACACTACAAAACCATTAAAAACAACGGTTAAAAAAACAACAAAAAATAATGTAATGTAATAATACCACCCCATGTAACGCCCATCAGCCCAAATTTCCAACCCCAAACAAGCACCTGGGGAAAACAGAAAATCAAGTCCAAACATCCGGAGTCCCATCCCCAAAACACTAAAACCCTGGGACCCCAAACCACTTCAGTCTCAGTCAGAAAATGGAAAACCAAAGTCACTGAAGGAATGAGCCCACACACCAACATACCCAGACCCCCATGGTGTGGCACTGGGGTGCACCACTGAAGACAAACCCGACGCAGTTTACTAAAGTTTACAGCTATTAGAAAGAAGCACTAGAGGAGCCTAATATCCCAAATCCCAGGCCCAAATGATGGCCAAAACGAAACCCTGGATACTCAAACTTAACCCCCTGCCCCCAAATGTCCGCTGCCAGAGAACCGAACTGACAGGTGCCAACCCCACCCTTCCACACACAGCATAAAACTCAAATTTGCTCTGAGGAAACACTACAAGCAGAGCATTGTATTAAAATCAACTGTAAAATTAAACTTTAATAGTAACAATATAATGTTTAAAATAAATTAACTAACTAATAAATTAAATAAATACAGTTCAGAGCATTCAGAGGAATGCAACCAGGGTTAAAAGAGTCATGGCATTCCCATAACAGATTAAAATTGTCAATAAATATGGCACCATATTGCCTGCTGACATTGGAAAGCCATGCGTTGAGACTTAAAAGCCTGGAAAGCGTCCTATGCCGCGACCTAGCGAAGGAACTGGTCCGGATATAAAGTCAGTCTGGCCTATTTTTTTTTTAAATGCCAAGGGCTGGTTAAAATCCTGTTTTAAAATCTCAAACCTCTGCTTCCATGCATCATTAGTGCCCACGTGGGCTACCACTGTATCCACCAAGGGGTTGGCCTCTAGTATCTCCGGTATCCTAGCAGAGATGTCAGTGACAGTGGGAAACAAAGTTTTAGAGCAGGGGTGTCAAACTCAATCGCACAGGGGGCCAAAACTCATATCACACTTTAGGTCAGGGGCCGAACAGGATAAACATTTATTGAACAAACTAAAACTTAATGTTGTTTTTTTTTACATAAATATGAATTTAAACAGACAGGATATAATATTATTCCTTAAATTACAGCCACATTAACTGCACAAAGACACACAGGTTGATCGATCTGACGCAATGGATGCGGGAATGAATGAATGAACAAACAGGTGCTGCATTATGGGA
>JAODUG010015978.1:0-23159 GCA_027564795.1 Aphredoderus sayanus | reverse complement strand
CTTTTAATTTAAAGTGCGTTACAAATAGAATGTATTATTATTATTATTATTATTATTATTATTATTATTATACAAATCCTTAATTTACATTCAGGTTTAACCCTGCAATTACATGATCAAATGGTTCATCATTACAAGCATTGTCCATATCACTAAAGTATTGGTAAAACATCTGAAATGTTTGAGGTAAAAGTTAGCTGAAAGTGGGCCTAAAATACTAGCGTGGTAGTTTGGTGTAAAGTAGTCGCAATACAGACAGTAAACAAATCATGGTACTCACTTGATGTCTTCCCACACGTCTGGGCCATAGTTTCTCAAAACCAGGAGCTCCAAAGCATGATTCACGAAACCATACTAAACATGACAGAACCCACAACAGTATAGCCCAATATTATCCAAATTAACCTGTGCAATATACGCAGTCTAGGACTGTGTGTTACTGTACCGGTAGTAGAAATCCATGCATGTTCTGATATGTATACACAATACTCAATATACTGCATCTATGCACATATATTTATAGCTACAGTATCAACTGACAAGCATAGCAGTAGTACAGTATAGCTATACGATGCTGTAACATGTTGTATATAGAGGCAAATTGTAACGTCAAAAGCAAACAAGCACACAACTCCACTTGCAAAATATAAAGCAGAAAATTATAGCTAGATCGTTTATAATCCTGATACACGTACCATTTTTAAGATGTTCTTTGCAGGTGCCTATTTTCTTTTAGCTAATTATAATAGTATGCTTCGCTGGTTACATTCTGCTTTGCTGCTGCGCGTCCATTCCCTTTTCCTGAGCGAATAATTGACAGTGGATCTGTCCAATAGGAGATCGCATCTTTTACTGACCACTGAAACGTACAGTAGCCTAATGTTTAGCAGACAGATGTTATGCATGCGATCTAAACAAAATATTTCGCCTATATTGTAGTGTTAGCGATGTTTGTATTCAGTGGCATATAGGTCTACTGAAAAATAACAATATTTTTAAATTAGATGTCATTTGACTTACCATAGCCTATAATTATTTCATGCAATTTCTAAGATAATCATATCTATTATTATAACATATTATGTTGACCATATGTATTGATGAACAGCCTTCCTGAAAAAAGTTGCAAAGTATGCTAGATGTCAAAGTTTATTGCCCTTTGATCAAACATGAAATTAAACATTCAGTGTATTTTTGTGTATGCCCCTTGTTTCAGAAACGTGTGCAATTAATCAACTGTATAAATATTGTATAAATAAGTGTCTGGTGAAAAAGTAAAAAATAGATATGAAAATGGACTTAATTAGGCTATAGACCAAATACAGTAGCCTACTATATATTTCACTTTCACAAACACATTTACGTAAAATATGTAGTAGTAACAATTAAAATATGCCCAGAAAGAGGTAACTTACAGTAAACATGGGTTAGTTTTAGGGCAGTGTCACTGTATAATGGTATGGTATAACAAAATAGTTTTAAAAGGTACAAATGAAAGACACAAACTCACATGATTAAATACCTGCCTAGTTTCCATAAGGCACCTATAACTGCTAAGCATTAATTCACTTACATGTAGGGCAGGACAATTTTGGAATGTATTCATCAATTTGAAAACATTTCATTTTCAGTTTAACCATTATACTTGTTTGTTTTATACCAAAACAGAAGCTGTTATATATATTTGTTATTTTATGAACAAAACAAAAACAACACATGACAATGCTTCATTTTTAAACTGCATTATACTGTTTTAGACCTACATTGGAAACATAGCTGTATATTATCAATATATTGCAATATAATTAAATACATTGACATTACATAGTTGAAAAATGACAAAACTGTAGTTTCACTTTGCAACATTATAAGCATAGCTCACAAGACTGGTAAAATATTCTAAACTATTTTAAAACAATTTTTGGCATTACTATATCTCAAAATCATCTGTGAGATTGCAATCAAATAAATGCATGTGATATTTCTCTACACCAACTGTACATATCATTGAATTTTACATAGACGGAACATGGAGGTGAGAAGAATATCAAACGAATGTCAAACAATATTTCAACACCATCACAACCAGAATATAAAGCTAACATACTGGATATTATATCACTATGCAGTTCAAGCTTGCTCATGTATGACATTTATGGTGCCGTGGTGAGGTTCTTTCATTTCAGACTCATTCATGGTTTTGCAGGATTGATTATCAAAAGCCTCCAAGAAGTAACAAACACCAGGGATGTCTGCTGGGAAGTTGGCCGGAAGCTCATGTCTGGACCTGGGAATGAAGATGAACTCTGGCCAATCTTTCAGCAAGCTGGGACATACACACAGTGAGAAGTACAATTTAAATTATGAGTTTAAAACATAAGGCAACATATTTTATGCTAGAGTAAATACAGTGCAGATGCACATGGTATATTTTATTTTGTAGAGCTTGCTACAGAGGGCATTTTCTGTGTATAAGCAGGTAGAAAATTCCTAATTTTATAAGTGTCAGAGAAAATACACTGACACAAGAATGGAAAAAAAGATCATACCACTATGTAGAAAGACAAAAGATAGAAAAAATGCAGGAACACCAACATGTCAGTAAACAATAACTTTATTCCCAATAAGAAATAATTGGTCTAGTGCTACTTCACCTGTGTGTTGTGGGGCTAATGTTGATTTTTCCAGGTTGGCTACATGATTCAAATTTGTTTGCCAGTGTGACGTTGTTGCCAAAAAGGCAGTAGCGTGGCATCATAACACCAACTACACCAGCAAGCACTGAACCAGAATGGAGACCTATACGCATCTGTAAAAATTACACATTTGGTAAGAATGCACAATGGAGTCAACATATAGTACACATTTACATTTATAGCATTCATAGTACCATATGCTTTTATCCGAAGTAACTTAAAATACTATATTTGTCAATAGCTGAATAACTCATACATTAGTTGACATAAAATGAACATATTTAAGTTGTCTCTATAACAAGAATGTCAGAGAATTTATTGTAATTTGTCAGTTGGTCATATTGACAAAAGCTTTTTCTAATCATATGAAATATGTTCACAGTGAAACATTTTTGCAAACATCGATAAAACCACAATCGAAACCATACTTTTTATGGCAGAAGTAGCACAGTTTATTTTCCTCATTTACTACAGTGTAATTTCAGTCGTGTTGTCATATACCGTGTGAAGGTTTATTTATTTATATACTTCAGTCACACTGTCACATTTATTTCTTTTGAAATGGGGATAACCTTCTCTGGAATTAAATCTTCCCGTATGTACTGTACTATACAGCTGGAGTTACTGTATGTGCAAAAATAATGAGTATTGCTTGACCCCTACCTGTATTGATTCTCCAGCGGGAGTCAGGACTTCATTTGAAAGATCCATCATCTTTAAGGCCATTTGCGCAATTTGGACAGCATGGGTTTTACTCTCCTTATGCAAGCCACCAGCCACACAATAAGCATCACCAATGGTCTCCACCTGAATTGGGAATATAATTACATTATTTCTCTTACCAAATACAGCAGAAAAGTGTTTTATGAAAGATGCGTGCACTTGAAAAACAAGAGTTAGTGTAAAACTCAAGTATTAGTATATCATTTAAAATGACTTTGTACAAAAAGAGTACATCTGAGCACTGAGCATTTGTGTGGCATAGATAAAACTATTTTTAGACACATGGAATGGAAACAGAGTCCAGGAGGAACCTCTGGCTTCCCAGTGTTTTACTAGATATTTGTCAAACATGCTGCTCTCTGTAATGCTTCCATGACACTCTGATTACATTAGCTGACCTCCCCGCAGATTAACGGCAGTTGACCGAGAGTGTGGTGGTACGGTCTGTCCTAGAAACATGTCAAGATAGATAACTTTACCAGAGTGTCTTATTTTAATATCTCACCTCTGACATGTTTAAGCAAATGACAACTGAACATATTCTAATCATTTGTAGAGGTTAATCTTGGCAGCAGTTACTCCCACTACATTAGTTTTAGTTACTATAAAAGTATTACATTGCCAATACCTGACAATATTTCTGTAAAACCAGATAAAACTGTAAAACCTACCTTATATACATCAAGTTCGCCACACCGGTGGTCAAACCTGGTGTAAAGATCATTAAGCATAGTGACCACCTGCATGGGAGTGCAAAGTGAGCACACAGCCGTGAAGCCCACGATATCTGAGAAGAGCATTGTCACACTGTCAAACTTCTTGGCCTGAACAGTTTGGCCCTGCCATAGCTGCTGTGCTACAGTGCCAGGAAAGATTGTAAAGAGAAGGTCCACAGTTTTCTTCTTCTCTTCCTCCAGCGCATGGTAAGCATGCTCCAGGGCAGCTTTGGCCTTTCCCAGACGCTTTTTTAAACCATCCTGAGCCTTGGCCTGCTCACCAACGAGAACTACATCACGCAGTGCATTGTGAATAGGAATGTCTGACAGATAAAGACCACGACCTGTTAGCTCCTCGAGCTTGTCCACACATGGTGAGCCCAAGAACAAGATAGTGTTGGACTCAGAAACGTAGATCATTTGACCTTTCAAGTCCATAAGCTGCAAGGAAAAATAAATAAATTAATGCATCTTGGGTGAAACAAGCATACCGAAACCTAGAAAGACCTTGTTTATTTAGTTTGAAACTTTACAGTTTCTCACAGAAATGTTCCACACATACGGAGTGCCAAATTTCTGTCACTCTTCTCTACTCCCCCCCTTACAGGCTAACACTTGGGGGCCAGTGACGCAGTGAGTAGAGCGGGGTGACAGGTAATTCAGAAGTTGCTGGTTTGAACCCCACTAACTCCTCATCAAGTGTCGAGGTGTCCTTGAGCAAGACACTTAACCCTAACTGGTGCTCAGGTGGCTCCTTGCATGGCTGACACCACCATCGGTGTGTGAATGTGAGGCAGTCATGTACAGTGCTTTGAGTGGCCGGTAGGTTAGAAAAGTGCTATATAAATGCAGTCCATTTACACTGCCACTACCCTTCCTAGACAGCAATGGACTTTTCTACACAGTTTCAAACTTTAACAATGATCTAGGGGGGGAAATGTGTGGTTCTAGGGACACTTACCATAATCCAGGAAATCACCTTTAAAATCATACATCTTAACATTTTGTTTGCTATAAATAGCCCATATTGGGCTATTATATAACAGCCTTTTTCAGCTGCTTGCTTTTGTTTTCCACAATAGATTTATATATGTCATTATATTCTATTAAACTATTTTTTTTAAAGCTTATATTATGTTTAATGAAATACTTAGTACTTGAAGTTGGCAAATCTGTTAAATTTGGTAAATATACTTACTTGTCCCCATCTAACAAATCATCAATTATTTATACAACTACTGCTGTAAATATATTATACTTTCCATAAAGCAAATAGAGTGCTGAGTATAGACAATGACAGTGTACCCACCAACTTGTTTTACTCCACTGTTTGTTTTATTCACTGATATATATTATTTGTTCTTAGAAATGTACTGCTATCTGCCCTTACATAAACAGCATGACCATCGTTGTGTCTTTGATCAATGAAAAGATTTGGCATTTGCTGTTAATCTCTTCTGCAAGCAAACCTATAATGTTAACCCACAAGCATGCCATTAATTAAGTAGCCCGACAGCCTGACATTTCTTCACTGTAAACACTAAATCATTCTAAATTAAACATCAATTTATCCTTTTTCGATGTATTTAGCATTCATTGGATATACAGTATTTCATTTATATACCAACCTACCGTTGCTGTTTTATCTGTACTGGAAGCACCATACTTGATCCGAATGAGGAACTGTGTGTTTAGCATGGTCAGAATACCTTGGAAGGTACATTTAATCTGGGGAGAGACTATGTAGAAGTGTTCTTGGAATGTGGAGAGCCGTCTCAGTCCATCTTTTCTGCTCAACCTCTTCCTGAGCCCATGCCCTATTTGCACTAGGACCAGGTCTTGGTCCAGGAACAAATGGAAGGGGAAAGTGGTGGAAAACAGAGAGGTGGGAAGAGTTCCAGCTGAAGTTGCCCGGAGAGGACTAGGGCTCAAGCTCTTTGAATCCCTCACTACTACTGTGTAGAGTAGACTGGGCTGAGGGCTGGACTTTAAGATGCTGTCCTTAGCACCAGAGGCGTCCATCAGCACATCAACAGTGGTGTGATACAACACATTTGCAGCAGCTTTGATAACTCCAGGGAAGAAGAGCTCAGTGGTTGGTTGTGGATTGAAGTAATAGACAGTAAACAGGCCCGGATCCCTGTCTAAGCATAGCACAGACGGTTCGTTTACACAATCCACTCTGCCTGGATATGGCAGCGAGCTGCTCTGTTTCAACAGGACATTGAAGCTGTTGAGGAAGTCCTGAAGAGCCCCCCCAACGACCCTCAAAATATGTGAATCTTCCTCATAACACATATTGAAGACCTCTTCACCAAGGGTGAATTTTAAAGCATCCATTTTGGTTCCTGTTGATTATGTGAAGAGAAACTTTAAGCAATGTGATCAAATTAACATTCTGAAATGGATTTAAATGCTGATCTGTCTTGACATTACCAGTTGTGCTTGAGTAGATCTCCATAAGACCTTGTAAATGCTCTGATTTATCAATGCAACTTTGATAACCTGCATGGCACATTGTTGGGCTGCAAATATATTCATATCACACTGATGTTATAAGTGAAAGAACTATATTCTATCATGAATACAATTTCGGTTATCATGTTCCTCACCTTGTGCAGTCCCTATGCAATGATGGACCAATTATTCTGTGAAGGGCAGTTTCAAGTCTTTGAAACTGTAAACACAATGTACATAAAATTGAAGGCCAGGTGTACATAACAAAACATTTAACTGTTGAGCTAACCAATTTAACATACACATTTAAAGCAGATTGTATTAAATGTTTCAATTAGGGTTTGGAGATTAAACGGTTATGGCTACAACTAATAAACCTTCCAAAGTTAACCTATCGTTTCATAGTAGCATAGTGGCTTTATTTACACCTATGTAACGCAAGAGCAATTTATATCATAATGGCAAATATAAGACATATTTTTGAAACCAACCTCAGGACATGCCAATTTTCGGATGCTCTCTCCTAGCGTATGAATGGTAACTTTTGATCTGTTTCTTTTCTGTCGAGGTAGATCTTCAGATGTTTCTCCATGCACATCTGTAGAAATAGGCAATATTTCCGCGACGTCAGTAGAGCACTCAAAGTGTCCGGTCGACTCGTTATTTTTGACGATGTCAGAGAAGGGACACTCTCCAGATATTTTCAGTTCTTTCAGTTTTGCGCAAAACATTTTAATGCTTTATTATTCTACGACCCAATTCTATGTTCTGTCTTCTTAGGGGGATAATCCTGGTCGAGCATCAATGCTATCTGCGAGAAATTCCATCATTCCTACACAGATTTGAAACTGAACTGATGCGCTGTCCAGTTAACCATTCCTACAACCCTGATTCAAATGATCACCACCACAGCTAAACGCATAATGTGCTGTAGCAGCCTATACAATAGTCACAGTAAATTAGGCAACATGGGCAAATGATGACTGTGAACGACCATTACCAAAAGCCAATGAAAGACAGGAGATAAAAAATACTGGGCCAATCCAAGCGCAAGTAGCCTGTTATAGCCTGACAACCTATCAGCTGCAGAATGTGAAACGCTTTTCAGGCGACTTCGTACGTGCAGTGAACCGTTAGATGTGATTTAAGATTGAATCCAAAGAAAGAACGTTATGTTATTATCGATCCATTGTCAAACTAAAATTGAAACACATTTTTAAATTAGCATCCTCTCTAGCAGAATTTAAGGTTGGAATTTCTGAAGTAATTACATGTAAAGTTCAATGCTGTTTCTACTGTTTTCACTGATTCAGTAAATGCATAATGATCGACCCACCATCTATAAAACAGTTTCCTCTGTTGTTTTTCTGTTGTTTTTCCCCCAATGCCTTATTGTTTCCTGAATGGTTTTCCATTAGCCTATATGTTATTTTACCATTATTTGTTTTAATTATTTATACATATTTATTAATGTGATTACCTACCTGCCTATCAGAATATTTTAAAGATTATAGGGTTTGCATAAGACAAAGCTGTTGTGACATGACAGGGCATATATCCACACACTTTTGCTTTATTAGTATTTTGTATATAGGCCTAGGCCATAGGACTGTTTCAAACAAGCAAACAAATACAAAATGGATGCATTGCATATATAATATGAACTATTTGCAGAATTTAAGATTTAAGAGACAGCCAGGAGCCAGCCTACCCAACCAGTTTGAAACCATGCAGATACAGAAACAGAAACAGAAACATTATCCATGTTCCGGGGAGACTCAAGGAGCACCTCTTTCCAATCTTGATACATAGTGACTGCTCCACCTCATAGCATTTCAACTTATGTGGCTGCCCTTTCACCTTATTTCTGTTCTCTACTTAAAAATGTATTCCTTCCTCCCTGCTCTTAGGAATAAGCACTTTTTCGTTTAGACTATTATTTAGACTATTATTCTAAATATAGAATGATGCATTGGTAAGGTGTTAGCACTGACGACATGATGCTGTAATTATTCTAACAGAATATTGTTTGCACAATTGCTGTTCATTATTGACACATTTACTAATTGTTAAATCGCTTTGGATCAAATTATTTGTAAATGCTGTAAATATAAAAATTGAAATGTAAACAGCTTTATTAAGAATGATGCATTTGGCAAATGTCATCAAAGGGGAAAATAAATACAATAAAATACATGTTTTGAATATTCCATTGGATATGATAATTTAGTCTATAGCCTACGAATTACAGATTCTGATAAATATACTTTAATCACTAAATATAGGCTATTTGAAAATTGTTTCTACAAAGCAATTATAAAAGTATCTAAAGCTGTAATATTATAACTTTCTATGCCTATCCATTTGGCACTGCAAAAGTTTGATGATGATTATGGGTTCAGATTGTTAATGTATAACATGACTGACATTGCCCTAAAAAATATGCTCGACGTAGATGATTTTTCTCGGTGCTTTTCCCAAGCCGTCCACTCAAGCGCATGCCCATTGTTCAACCCGGAAGAGTAGCCTCCATCACTCGTTGCCCCAGGTTACAGTCAACAATATACTTTTTTTGCAAGTTTACGGTGTCTCCTACATTATTTGAGGTGCTGTTTAGAATGGCAGATGGGGAGTTTCAGACACTAGCTTATACCAAAAGTCCGAAGGTGTCAAGAAGAACAACTTTTCAGGTAAAGGCTACTGTAAGTTAGCCTGAACAAGCTAACCATTGTTGCAGACTGATTGTTGCGTGCATTCGAATTCGTCAATTGGACATCAAATCATGAAATAATAATAATAATAATTTCAAGTATAATTATTATTGAAATAACAACATATCTGTTGTTGGGATATTTTTCTCAACTAGAGTGCTGTATCTCTGATTGTAGGATGAACTCGAAGCTGCTGTCTCTGTCAGAGCAAGTAAAGCTAAAACTAAGACTGATCAGTACTCATTCATGGATGACTTCAATGACGAGGAGGATGGTAAGATCGCGTAACTCACCTGTGCCTACAGGCTATAGTAGGCTAGTTAATACATGGTAGGCCTACTGTAGCCAATTAAGACATTAATTAAGCCATGTATGGTAGTCTAGATAAGCGTGTCTTATTGCCATAGTTTCCATACATAGTTTTACTGTTTCTAGTAGGAACAGGTGCACAGAATATGGGATGACCTGATTTATAACTCCCTCTAGTGGGTTAATGGGGCTAGGGTATGACAAAAATAAATTGAGCTAGTATTGACACAGATACAGAAGTATAAATGAGCATACTGTTGGTATACTATTATTTGTCTTTCCTGTTGATTTACCATTATAATATCATTTTGCAGATTTTCTTAATGAGCTTATAAGATCAAGACAGAAGAAGACTGAAGCATTTAAGGCTGGCAGGAGTAAAGCCAGATTCAATGACTTTGAGGTTTCAGATGATGAAGGTTCAAGTGGTAAACCAAAGAGAGTCTCATTCTTGAAAACCCAAAGAATCAGCTTACCCTCACAACATAGGACAGATTTTGGTGACAGTGAACAACGTTACTCTCCGATCCACAGTGGTCCCAGCCAGAACAATTCATTTCAATCACAACCTTCCACTAGTGTTAACAACAGCAAATCTTCAGATTGGTCACAAGAAATCTCAGAAGGTAGCCCAATGCATACACCGCTGCCTTTAACATCTGCAGATGGTGGGTTAGAAATCCAAGGAAGTACTGAAGAGGGTAATGAGTCAGGTAATCCCTTACTCCAGTCCTTTACTCCCAAACCTTCTGCGTCTCACCTGATCCACATGTCTTTAACAGGTGTGTTTCAAATCAAACATGCATTTGATCTTATTCCCCAAATAATCTAGTACATTACATATGCAAAAGTACATTATGTGTTTTACATGTTTTTATTGCACGTGATTTTCATGATTTTTACAACCCCCAATGTTATTCAGATAGTACTGCTGAAAATGAGACCCCCAGGCCCAAACCAAGGCAAAGAACCCTTGGCTTGAATTTTCACACGGCACAGGAGGAGCAAGTGGCTGACTGTGGATCTCCAGTTAGAGGGCCAAATACATCTTCTGTGTCCGTTCCCCTGTCATGTGATACTGCAGATAATACCACATTTTCATCAAAAGACGGGTTAACTAGACAAGGCTCCAATCCACATGTGAGTAATATTGCTGTTGTTTTTCTTTAACAAGTTTCTTAATCTAATTAATTGTTTTTGATTTATCGTAGGGGCCTAAAGAAGATCACCCAGGCTCATGTGACCGTAGCAAATCTTCATCCTTAAGTGAGCAGTCACACTCTTTCACCAGATCCACCATTGATTCTGGAACTAGAGGCACAGCAGGAATATTTAATAGTGATTTGTTTGGCACTGGCATAGATATATTTTTGCATTTGTATTTTACAAAATGTCCTTATCCATGTAGAGAATCTTAATTCTGATGACAGTAAGGAGCATGAGGGAAAGTACTCTACATCATTTGAAGAATTTCATGTAAGTTCTTTTAACTTCAGGCTTAAATATGCTTTTCTGGTGAATATGCTTACTCTCACTTTACACATCCCTTGTTTGACATGTGTTAATATTCCACTATTAGGTTACAGGAAATGTCCATGATGAATTACAATCTATTATGGATAGTTTGCCAATGCTGGTTTGCTAATGCTGACTTACAACAGCATTAAAGTGGAATTGAACTTTTGTTAAACCGTAGTCTTTGTAGCGCCCTACCTCAATGTTAAAGGAACTACTGTATGCATGATTGTCTGCTACAAAATATCAGACTAAGAGCACCAGCAACTCTATAACCAAAACATGTGCTTCTGGGCCACACACACTAACATGTACGCTCAGCTGGACAGTTATGAAAACAATAAAGCTAGGATCACAACACACAGAGGGAGAGTGATGTCCTTCTCTGCTCAGGACACAATTACTCCGCCATATGTTTACACAGAAAATTGTTGTTTGCTGCTGTATTCATGTATAAATATATTATATAGGATTTTAAGTTCTCACAGTGATGTATAGCTGTTAGAGCCAGGGCATGCACATAATAATTATATCTATATCTATATACACATCTATATATTAATATATAATTATATATTAATTATACATAATAAAATAATTATATCCAGTGTTTATATTTCTTCTCCTAGGAAGACTCTGAAAATCACTCTTACTCTGCTGGACTTAATGCCAGTGAATGCCAATACCTTGATTCCAGGTACATGTTGGCAACAATTAGACAGCTAGGCAAATATAATTTTACAGCTTGATGGCTAACCTGCAAACTCACCAGAATTTTTATTTTGTTTATACTAGGCCATCCAGTTCTCCTATTAAAAGTTCTCAGAGATCCCGAAGTGCGTGCTCCTCAAAGGTAGAGTCAAAGTATATGGGATCACTGAAAGTCTTGGACAGTAAAGTGTCTTTAGAACAACCACAGCCAGAAGCTACAGATTCACTCAGGGCTGCAATTTATCAGGTCAGTATGATATCTTATCAATATCTTGTTGTTAGGTTTAGAATTTTGATCTATTAGGGAAGGGATTATACACACTGATTAAGTAAGGAAGGAGGGTGGGGGCATTTACCACTGTATATACTGTAAATGATAAATTAAAACCCACTAACTTAATGTACAGTATACTCATAACTCTACCAATATTAGGAATGGCTTAAAAAGAAAAAAGTGAAATTGAGAGAGATCACGCAATTAAAAAGGGAAGAAATGTTGAAAGAAGAAAAAAGGAAAACGGTAAATATATACTTCTTTTAAAACTAAAAGACATTACAGGTTTAGTATTGCAATAAATAATATACTGTATGACCAAAACACGTCATGCTTACTGTAATTTATGTAAATACAGGAGGAACAAGCTAAGAAATATGATGCTTTGGCATCGTATACTGCCTGGAAAGAAATAAAAATGGAAACCTTTAAAAGAAAATCCAAAGAAAAAGATGAAATGATTAGAAAGCAGCAAAAAGAACTTGAAGAAAAGAAAGAAAAAAGAGAATCTGCTAAAAAGGTCTTGTTTGTTTGTTTTGTTTTTGCTTAATTTAATGTAATAAACATTGGTATGTGTACCAAGTATAATTCATTAACAATGCTATACATTTTACAGGTATTTGAAACATGGAAAAAGGAACAGGACAAAGTGCTTAAAGAGAAATACAGAAAACAACGTGAAGTTGAAAAAAAACTGAAGCAGAAAATTCAAGAGCAGGAGGAGGAAAGAAAGACAAATAGCAAATATGCTTTGGAAAATTGGTGAATATCGTATACTTACATTGCATTGATTCTATTTTCTGCTACTTCTGAAATATTGTGTATATGGTACACTAGATTAAAAAGTTATTCCTCCTTACTAAGGGATGAAATAAAGAAGAGTGTTCTTACTGAAAATGCCAAGATGAAACGTAAGGAAAAGGATATTAAAGCGGTGGAAGAGAGAAACAAGAAAGAAGAAAGAGATAAAATAGCTTTAGAAATGTATGACAAATGGATGGTAAGTAGCAATATACATACAATAATAATATAGCAGTAATATATTGTAGCATGCCATAAACAGACTCCTTAGGTACTGTAATCTGATCAAAATGACTCCAGTTCGACCCATTAGCTCTGCCAGTAAATAACGATGGTGTCTGGACCTGGACTTTACTGTACAGTATGTTTCATCAAGGATTTTTACTAACAATTGTCAATGCAATTTCTTAACAGACAAGAAAAGAGCGAGAATATAGAAGACAGAGAGAAGAAAGAGAAATACAGGCCATCCTTCAAGACAGTCTACCTCCCCCTTGGAGTCCTCCCAATAAAACTATTCCTTTTCGAAAATAGCTCTCAAAATCAAATTAAATGTGTATATTTTAAATGAAAATCAATATAGAATAACGTATATTTATTTATACAATTGTATTGCAAGTACAACAAATGAAAGTAGTTTGCAATATACAAAACCATTAATAAAATCAAAAAGCAGTGATTTGTATATTCACCTTCACATTCAAAACACTACAACAACACATTTGATGTTTTACTTTGTGGGAAAAAATATGTAGGCCTATATACCTTCCAAACAATGGGAGGATAAGGACCATCCGTTATAGTACAAAATCCAACCTCTGTCATGTAAAAGGAGAATACCAGTTGAAATGTCATGGGTAACTTACACATCTGTGAGGGTACCATTAATGCCCTCACATTTTTCCCGGCATATCTCAGGCAGTAGATAGTATTTGATAACTAATATTATAGGCTATTTCAATATGAATATTTGCTGTACTGAACAAAGTTAGAATTACTTAATATTTGGTAAGATACCATATTTTATTGTAAAATAATGTTGAATATAGTATGTATCAAATATGATATTATATGATATGATACAAAACGTTTACAAAATGTATAGCCAAGGGTTCTTCTACATAGGAACTATATGGTAAGCATAAACCTATTAGATTGAGAAGGTTTCTCATTATTTTGAGGTAGGCCTACTTACTCGTTTTCAGATTTTTTATTTATTTATTATTATTTAGAGATAATGTAATTATTTGAGAAGCTTAAAAAAAATTACACTTTTTAGGAGCTGATACAGTGATAAGTTAAAATCGTTATCTTTCCGAGGTAACGTGAATGCAACACCACACAGTAATTATAAACCGTGAATAAGCGGTAAATAAACTACAAATGTAGGCATATGCACAACGTTGCCAAAACGTTGTCACAAAGTTGTGTTTGCTGGGAGGTTCCTGTGTACAAGAGGCAGATCTGGGCGGGGCGATTTTCGTCCAATAGAATCTAGTGAAAGGGCCACGTCATAAAGACATGGTAGCCTCCACTTCTAATCAACTGATAGCCTAGGGATAACATTTGTATTGTATTTCCACTATGGTAAGTCATTGTCATTGTAAACATTTTGTAGTGGCCTACGTATGCTATATAAAATAGAACTGTCTAGTGATTAATAGTCATGAAAGATTCTGTCAAGACAAGTTGGTTAGCGATGTTCGATAGCCTATGAAATTCTGATCCACCTACGCAAGTGTTAAGAGCTGTTGTACTGTTATTGGATTCGTGCACAAACAACAGTAATACATGTTAGAAAGATATGTTTACCTGCTGATAGCTGACTTGTTATTTTCAACCCAGGTTGTTATTGGCTCAGATTCCCCTGAGAGTGGGACTATATGGCGTGTAAGAGGACCACTGGAGTTCAAATGCCAATTGGACAGTACAGATGGTATGTACCTATCTTTGTCCCTATAAGTTATATTACTGTAGCACTGTTCATGAATTGATTTGGGTACAAGGATTTAGTACTGCTACAAGTAGCCTAAATGGGACTATTACTGCTCATTCAAAGTTGCCTGCTAACATAGGCGTTACAGTATTGAACTGAGAAGCACAATGAGGTGATCTCTGTTTCTTCTTTTTCTTAAAGTGACAGTTGTGCAGAAGATAATCTCAAGAACATTTGAGACCCTGCGTGCTCAGATGAAATCAGAATTTTTTGTTCTCACAGTCTGTGAAAGTCCAATAATAATCTGGCCAAACAAAGGTGTTTATGTAACCCCAGAAGACATAACACCAAATACACCGTGTAATGAAATTCCACAGTGGACAAAGTAAGTTCTCATTGCTTGGTTAAGGAAATATAATATACATATAAAATACACATTTACAAAATATATATTTTTCAGGACATATGAGGAAGAGAGCGCACTCAAGAAATCTGCAAAAAAGAAAATCAAAAAGACATCAGCAGTAAGTACAGTCTTTTAAGTAAGTACAGCACCTTTTAAGTAAACTTTTATTATCATATTTATGTAATACATATGTAATAAAAGTAATTACCGATACAGTAAATATTTGTAATTGTGTAACGGTGGCCAGCTGGTAGCTGAGCAGTGTTAAACCTCACTCTCCGACACCTCATAGGCGACGCATGCTAGAGCCCATTGGGTTTTAGCGTGTCTTGTAGGAGAGTCCGCTCTCTATGCGGGAGAGCCGGGTTCGAGTCCCAGTCGGAATGAGCCCGGTTACAATTGTACATTACGCTTGAGGATATTCAACAAGAATTTGGTGTGTGTGTGTGTGTGTGTGTGTAAGTAACATGAACCTTTATCATGCAGAATGTCATAAACCTTGGCCTGATGATGGAGATTACAAAGCCAGGCCCCCATCCGGCTCCTGTTTTCATCAGAAAGTTCCAGAAGTGCCACTTTTTACATACTACTCTGCCCATGGATTGTGTTGTCCATACCAACTGTACTGAGACAATTGGAGTGTATGTCTTTTTTCAGCACATCTGAATGTGTATATCTTTCACCAAACATTAATAACTCACAATTCAGATTTATTTGTTTTAAAAAAAAACTACTATTTCACCTCCTGTGTTGTCTTTGTTCTCATTCATACTGTGTATTTTATCTACAACATATAGAAATAATTGATGAGTAAGAGTGATGATTGTGTGCTATGGTGTTGCAGTGCCTGTGAACGCCTGTTGGAACAGCTCATCAGTCAACTGTATGAGATGGAGAAAGTGGCATTGAAGCACATGGCAGGAACAACTCTGCTAGTACCCCATCCTCTCCATTTCCTTCTTCCTGAGCAAAAACAACTGGTAACTGTGGTTTTCCCATCAAGTATACCTGACCGTGACCTGGAGGCACACCGCAGGGTATGGGCATTCCTTCTTAAAAGATACAAATAAATGGATATGGTCAATATTTTGAACCCAAACATCATATTACTGGTGGCATGTGTCATGAAAGGTACAATAAATATAACAATCAAACTTTTTTATAAAACAACTTACCTAGATTAATAGGCTATTGTACTATTTATCTAAATAGGATTTGCATCAACGGTTTGAGCTACCAGAAGACAGACCCTATTTCAGAAGAGCCAATGCTTATCACTTCCCTGATGAAGCCTACAAGGATGGCTACCTCAGAAACCCACATCTGGTTCTAAACCATCCTACCCTGGAAAATGGCAAGGTAGAACTCATGTTTCATTTTGCAGACCAACTGCTAGGTATCACTATAGTGGCTCCTTAAAGGTTAAAGTGATTTATTTTGTAAATGTATGGACCATAATATGTTATTTTATGTTTGTTTGTGTGTGTGTGTGTGTGTGTGTTCCTAGCTACATAGCATAGATTGCATCTGTCAGGGGTTACTGAGATCACTGGTAATGGGAAATGCTCGCCAATTACAATTTGGACTTGTTTGTTGTTAGTTGTATTTGGTCCAGGGGATCTACAGCTACCACCACTACATGCAGGACCGCATGGATGACAATGGCTGGGGCTGTGCTTACCGCTCCCTGCAGACGATTTGCTCCTGGTTCCAACAACAAGGCTATGTAGAACGGCAAGTGCCATCTCACAAGGAAATTCAGCAGGTTTGTGAACTGATCTTTTTATAGTAATACAGTCATGTAATTGCATGTGTTTTGTTTTTTTTGCAGTGGCACACACAATGCCACTTGTCTCCATTATGTCTTACTCCCTTTCAGGCTTTAGTTGACATTGGAGACAAACAGGCATCATTTGTAGGGTCACGCCAGTGGATCGGATCTATTGAGGTTCAGGCCGTTCTGGACCAGCTACTTGGGGTCACTTCTAAGATTATGTTTGTAAGGTGTGTTGTGTACTCATGAACCTGAAAACAATATGTTGTGTGGATGATAGTTGAGGTAAAGGTACATTTACTGTATCTAATTGCAGATATGTTTACTATTTAGTCAGGGATCTGAGCTGGCATCCAAAGGCAGAGAATTGGCTAATCATTTCCTGACTACAGGTACTCCAATCATGATAGGTAAGTTCAAGTAAGTTAAAACTATTCAACAGTGCTTTCTAGCACTCCTTTCTAGTTTTATTAAACTGGAAATGTTACAGCATAAGATGTGGCTGTTGGGCTGATGCTACTTAAACACACACTATACAGACTTTCTAAAATCCTGATGACAACATTAGATTAAATATTACAAAGACATAGCATAAGTACACATGTAGCACATTACATATTGTAGCACACTACATATTGTATAAAGGTTTGCAGTCTGTTTTTTTTTTTAAATCATTCAAGGAGACAAACTTTTGAAGTTTCAAATCCTTATACAAGTGTTCCATTAACATGGGGCTCTATAAACAAAACTACAAAAACAACACTATACATGCACCCTGGTACAGATGAAAGCTCTTTAGAGCGCTGGCAATACTGATACATTTTCTACTGAACAAAAAATTGCTTTGTTTATGAAGTTGTACTGTACCAATGAGGTAATCTCCGAAAAGCCAGAGAAGGCCAAAAAATTCTTAAATATAGTGTGCAGTGGTGAGTGAGGGATCTGCAGTTGGTGACAAATGTCAGAGCAATGTGGTACATAATACTGTTATTAACCTAAATAATGATGTCTCATTTATTGGAATGTTTGCTAAAAATAAAGAAAAACATAACATTGCTTCATAAGTAAATTATGAAAATAAATCCCAGTTTCAACCTGAGCTTTCTGAAAAGACTATGAAGGCAGTGTTTGAATGTGAGACATTCATCAATCAGGAAATCCAAATCCTTTGTAAGTTGCCACTATTTCTATTTCTTTTTCTAATTCACTGTTGTCTCTTATAGGCGGTGGCGTTTTGGCTCACACAATATTGGGTGTTGCCTGGAGTGAGACCACAGGACAGATTCGCTATCTTATTCTAGACCCACATTACACAGGAGCAGAGGACTTGCAGGTTATCACAGACAAGGTACTGTAGTCAAATTGTTATGAGCACACATAGGATTTTTCTTTGAACAGGGTAATTGATCACAAGCTAAAATTACTTTTGTCTTCATGTTATCTCCTCCAGGGATGGTGTGGCTGGAAAGGGGCAGATTTTTGGAATCAAACAGCATACTACAATCTGTGCTTGCCTCAGAGGCCAAAGACAATATGACTATCCTGTGAACTTGTACATGTAGCATGTGTAAAGTAAATGCAATTACTGCAGCCACGGCAATGCTGTTGTATTATACACATTATTGTTTTTAGTTTTTTGGTTGGGTTTCTTTTAATTCAGAAATAAAATTAATGCATCATGTTATATTTAAATTCTTTGCTGTAATTCAGTGTTCATGATTAAGCAAATTTGAATATGCAGTACAGATGGAGACACTTATGAAGAGGATCCTACAATGGGATCACCAATGTAAGACTATAGAATTAGGTTCAGTTTAACTTTGTACTTTAACTCACTGTATTCTAATTCTAGAACCATATAGTTAACGCTGCCTGCCTACCTGTCCTAACAGTAGTTGAATCAGGTCAATCTGATAAACAAAAAAAATAAAACAAAAATAGAGATGCCTACCGTGAGCTTGTTTACAGTAAGCAATTGGTCAACAATTTGAATTGTGTGGCCTTCATATTTGAATCCTAAACACCTGGTGTTTGTGGAAAAGAGTCTGCTCACCCTCCTTTCTGCTCCAATCTCCAGCCCTACCTCCCTTGTACTGGAAATGGTATGAGAGTGACCAGACACATGTTTATGATGTCTTCCCCAACCTTATATTATTCATTATTATGTCAGTTCTAGGTATGACTATAATTATACATATGACACATTGTAATTTCAGGGGATGCAAAATCTATATATATTTTTTTTGATGGAGATGCATACAAGGGAGTTAAATGGGGCTACTACATTTCACTTACTGATATTTAAAAGAACGATGCTCTATACAAAAACTTTGTATTGTTAACTGTTGCATTAACTACAATAGTCTGTGGGGGGCAGCAACACATCGTATAGTCTCTCAAACTGAAAAAAAAAAAGAAGAAGAAGACAACGACAACGTTCCATAGTAACAACACTCATGTCGAGTGATCATTTACCTACTGTACTGTCATTTAGCTGATGTGTTGGAGAGAAAAGATATAGACAAATAAACTCTATTACAGTGCAAATGTAATCTGACGCACTCGTTGCTTTTTTATGGAGTAGGCTAGTGATTTTCGCAAGGCTCTGCCCCAGGTGAGAATCTTTTCAAATCGTACTGGTACGTTACTGTTACTGTACTGTAGTTACTGTTACGTTAGTACCAGTTCTGTACTATTTGGCTAGTTAGCAGTACAGTAACATAACAGTAACATACATTACGTTCCAGTACATTTTGATTACCACAGTCAGACGTGTACAGTATACACAGTATAATAACAAACACAGCAACACAATGTCTGTCAGTCACACGAATGACAACCCGTTTATAATGTTAATGTTGTTGGCTAATTATTCGAAAATCTATGTTGATTGTATTGACATGCAAGTACAGTAACACTATTTGGCGTCATCCAGAACGTTGCAAAAGCTGTATGATTTACTGTACCGTTACGACAGTCGCTGGGGCTACTGTACAGCACAGTGCAGTACTGTAACGTACTCACTGACAACCATTACAGTACTGTACGGTAGGTTGGATGTTGTGGCGCAGTTGTAGATTTTAACGGCTAATATTTATTTCTCAGGTTTTGTTTACATGGAAGTTTAGTCTGCCATGTCTAGCCTGCCATGTCCAGCCCTCGGGATCTAGAAGAGGAAGTTGATCACTCATTTTTTGATAGTGACTGTGATGATAACATCAGCAAAGACAAAGTGGAGACAGTGAACACAGTCGTAAATGCTGACAAGGACTACCTACATAATGCACATCCAGTCGCTCATGAAAATGACTGCAAGAGGACAGCAGATAAAGAGGGCAGCAGTGGAAATCAAGAAGAGAAACTGAGCAGGACATCCAGTATATCATCAATTTCCTGTTCTTCTGATAAAGCGTTCCATAATGGCAGTGATGCTGACGACGCTTCTAGTGCACACTCCAGTGAAAAGTCCAATGAAGCCTTTTTAGCTTTGTTAGCCGGGAACAATGGTTTGGATGACGAGGATGGCTACCACCAAAGTCAGGATGAGAGTGAAGAAGAAGAGAAGGGCGCTGGTCGCACATACGGAGGCCAGAGAGCGAGCACTCCCAAGAAACTGATGAGGAAGCACTATCCCCGCAGTCCATCTCTCACGTCATCGGAGACCGACGATGAGACCGATACAGACAGCAGCAGTGAAAGCCCGCATGAGAGCCGCAGCAAGGAGCGTCCCACCTCGACAAGAGCGAGGATATCCTTACCCGTGTCGGCCTCTAGTGCAAGAGGGCATAAGGTGCTCTCTGCAAAGTGCCTAGAGAGGCCTGCAACCCCTACAGAGGAGTCTGAAGACACGGTGACAGATGTGACCCCCCTCTCTACTCCTGACAGTACTCCACTCCAGTCTTTGGACCTGACCCAGGGATGTGGGCTGAAGGAGACTGCATTGGAAATTCTTGAAGCATCTCAAGAGAAGCAGATGCCGGAGCCTGTGTCCCCAGGCAGAGAAGCTCTACAGGAAGAAGAGAACTTTGTGGACGAATGTGAGTCCAACTGCTATGCATGTGTTGGTCTGGTGGTCTATGCTCTACTTTAACTCATGACATGTAGATATATGTACAGTTAAGTATACAGTATGTTCATGTATTTAGATAATAAGGTCTGTCCAATAAATTCGGCAAGTAGACAAAGCTAACTTGCTTATAATGAGAATACATTATGTTGTTTTCTGATTAACTCACACAATCATGTAGACTAACAACCAGCCTATATTCAACTTTAATCTTTTTGTTGTCTTTGAATACTGTATATTTAAAACCAAAGACCAACTTACAATGTGAAGGTGGAAATTACCTTTCAATTGTGTTCTCTTTGAAAAGGCTCTCTTGGTGCAATTAGGCAAGAGAGGTATGACTTGGTCTCTACCGGTGGAAGACGCCGGAAAAACTTCTCATTCAGTAACGATGAGGTCCGGCGCATAGACCGTGAGAACCAGCGCCTACTTCGAGGGTTAACACGCCTGTCAACCAGGCCCGGCAAAGTGCTGGGAAAGAGCCATACAACCAAATCTCCTGTCCGCCTATATCACACTGCAGTTAACAGACAGAAAGAACAACAACGCATTGAGAGAGAAAACATGGTGAGTTTCTCTCCGGATGCTTGAACGGATGCCATTTTTAAACCTTGATAACACAAAAAAGAAACAAACTTATAACAAAGACTGTTAAGATGTTGTTTACAGGGGCAGAGCATTTTGTTTTACCAGCAGTTAAGTAAAGGCTATATGGAGAAGGCTATATGCTTAGTGGGAGAAAATATGATCCAAAATGATATTGGTCTTTTCATAAGCTATATAGACAGTAAGGAAATTCTAACATAACATAGACATATACGTTTAACTTTTGCTTGAAGCTATTTTTTTGTTTTCAACATTTAATTACACCTCTCATATCGTAACAATGCTATACAGTATGCCTTCAATATTTCTCTAGTTCTGACTTTATGTTGCCCTAAACTAATTATGTACCAAGTATGCAACATTCTTAATAGAATGCACTTTAACGTTGTGTTTACACAGCCCAAACACCCCTCTAAGTTCCAAAAGTGTTCTCAGCTAATGTTTTTAGTGATTTTCACTGTAGGTCAGTTTGAGAGTGAAAGCAGACACAGATGAACTTAGACAGCTGGTGACAGGCTATCTGCAGTGCCACAGACTGACATTGCACCTTCCGTATCCAGCCCCTCAACCCCTAACATTAACCACACAAAGAGACATAAGGCTTGAAAAGCAACATCTTTAAAGATAGACGTAAGCCCGACAGGTACTAACACTAGATTATCTGTTACTAACTATAGTTACTAATTCTAATGTTCAAAAGCTGTGAAAAAAGTATAACTAATGGAGTTGAGGCTCATGATATTAGCATGAGGTGTAAATGGTTATTGTCACGTGTTAATTACTCTAATTACTGATAGATTGTGATCATTTTCCCCTTGTCCCTATCGTGCCCCTATACTTTGCAGAACAAAATGTTCTCAGTGCCATCAAGACTTCTTTTGCCCTGTCTTCTCTCTATTCTTAGAGTGAAGTAATTGAATATGCCATGTGATCAGCATGTCCATGTGTTACATATGAAAGATGTCTTAGTTTTTCCAGCCTCAGAGTAGTATTGGATGATTCATTTGGAAGATAGAACTACAAAATGTATTGTATCATCTTTTAAGGAGGCAATAGAAATAGGGAGATGTATTCTAATAATAATAATAATATTAATAATAATAATAATAATAATAATGTATAATAAGTGTATTTAGGTGAACAGCTGGTCATGCTGTTCTTTGAAATTACTGGAGGCAACGAATCTGATTCCTGTAGAAGAATACATTTCATGATTTTTTGGATTAACGTGAATAATTGATATGACTTTGGTCTACTGACAGCCAAATATTAGTTTAATCCAAATGCTAATTCTGACCATAGGTTGATTGTGCCAGCAAATCCAGCACACATTTTACTGTATGAGGAATTTGCAGAAATTACAGTATAATTAACTAATATGGTATTAACCCTCGTAATGTACTCGTAATATAGTTTTTAGCCACACGGCGGCGCCATCTGATTGTGTATGATTTGTGT
>JAODUG010015951.1:4648-23172 GCA_027564795.1 Aphredoderus sayanus | reverse complement strand
ACTGTCTTTAAAAAAGGTACATTCCTCGATTATGTGCTATTACACAATACAAATTTCCCCTTGGGGACAATCAAGTTTAATCAATCTATCCATACTGTAGCGCTTCCCCAGAAACCCAAGTTACTGGCCCAAGCTCACTGTTTACTTTTGAGCGGTGGGCGGGGGAAGGGGTAAAGGAGGGTGTGAACTATAGGCCCCCCACGGTCGGTTGTACTAACACAAGTCACTGAGTGTCCCTTTAAGCATCACCACTGAGCTACCCACCGTTGTGTCGCTCCACTAATGGCTCAATGTCATCGCCCATCAATCGTCACACGCGTGTGCACGCACCGAATAGGCTAGCAACATTCCTCAGCATTGCGTCTTGTGTGGCACAACACTGGTGGGTAGGGTGCCTGGGATTACAGCACAGCATTCTTTGTATCTAGTGACACTGTGCGTCAAATGGGCGTTACCGTTGAGCGATGTGGAACTAATAAACCTCCCTACATGTGCGCGCGCGCGCGCGCGCGCGTGTGTGTGTGTGTGTGTGTCTGTGTGTGCACACGCACACGTACATGCATATCTTTGCCTTAGCTGGCGATACAGTTCAGGCGAACATGATCACTCAGTGGCTAACGGGAAAGGAGTTTCGGCATGTGCGTATATACTGTGTGCTTGTGTGTGTGTGCGTGTGCGCTTGTGTATTTATCTGAGATGTTTTAAGGCAGGCAAAACATGTGCGCTATGTCTTCCATGTACACGTATGACATTAGATGAGTGCATACAGTTTGTTGTGTTGACGCAGGCCTTCTGTCGAGTGTGAGCGGTCTCCATGGTGACTCATCAGTAATGACCTCACTGTGAGTGACCATCCTCCTCCCTACACTACATGAGTAAATCACTGACTCACAAATACTCTCTCTCTCTCTCTCTCTCTCTATCTCTCTCCCTCTCTCTCTCATCTCTCTCTCTCTCTCTCTCTCGCTCTCCCTCTCTCATCTCTCTATCTCTCTCTCCCTCTCTCTCTCTCTCTCTCTCATCGCTGCAGATATACAGTAACTACATGGATCTTGTAATAACCTGAAATACTTACAAATATCTCGTAACAGAATCAAGACCGACCCTTCCCTCATTCCACAGCAGTTATCCAGCAGGTTGAGATACTATGTAGAGCACAAACACACGTGAAGGGTTCGGCATGAAGTTCAAGCAGAATGCCTATAAGGTACATACACACACATTCTCTCTCTCTCTCTCTCTCTCTCTCTCTCTCTCTCTCTCTCTCACATGCACGGAATCTCTCTCACACAATACACACTCACCACACACTCTCTCTGCCTCTCCCTCATATGCATGGAATCTCTATCTCTCTCACATAATACACACTCACCACACACTCTCTCTGCCTCTCTCTGACTCTCTCTCTCTCTCTCTCTCTCACACACACACACACACACACACACACACGCACGCACACACACACACACACACACACACACACACACCTACCTTTCGGAGATCCCCACCTTGGCAGTACTCCATGGCTAGGAGGGGCAGATCATTGGTGGCCACCAGTCTTTGCATTCCTTCAGGAACCTCCCTGGCTGCCACCACATTGACATGGTCCAGCCTAGTCAATGTGGAAGGGGAAGAGAAAGGGGTTCATGGTACAAAGCACTCTTAACAGATGTTATGGGACATACCTTTTCGCCAGGCTACCACCCCAGAATGTGTGATGTAACGATATTGTTCTCACCCTGTTGTCACTGGTAAAACATTAAGAGTTAATAGCCTTCCTGGGTCTTTTGGTAAGAGTTACGTAACTCTTGATTGAAACGTGTATGCTTTTGATTAAACAGTAACAGGATAGTCGCTCAAAACGGCTCACTTATAGTACATCAGTTTATAGAGGAAAAAGGAGTGTTCCTTTCTCAAAGAATCCTAGATATATGCCTAACCCCTACCTGCTCCTTTATAATGTAACTGTTCTCAGTAGGAGGAGAAATGTAAAGATTGCAAACATAAAATTGATACCAGGTCCCACATACACGTTTGACCTTGCAACAATAACATATAACTGCGTAACAACAACAAGAGGAGGTTTCATGCATAGGTCAGCCTACATGATGTCATGATACTCAAGACCCCCCCCCCCACCACACACACACACACACACACACATTATGCTTTGATTGTATCTATTGCCTGAATCCACGTTTGTGTCCATAAACAGGCAATGTTTTTCAGCTTGACAGCTTGTAGAAACATTGTTCTTGCTTCTTTACCTTGGTAAGTTAAGTGCCTCAGCTTTTAGTCATGCTTTCGGCATGTTTTTCATAGCAGATGAAAGTAAGGAGGCACCTTCACCCAATATCAGTCAATGGAGGGTGATTAAATGTCCCCCCAGTAGGTGTGCTTTTCAAAGTCAAGTATTGGTAGGCTAGACTGTTAAATTGGGAGGGGATAACACAGTGTGGGAAATATACCTGTTGTTTCCCTGTCAAGTACACACACACTCTGCCAGAGATATCGCAAAGCATCAGTAATGACCTCACTGTGACCGCACAGTATCGTCCTCCCTACACTACATGAGTAAATCACTGACTCACAAATACATAATCCAGTGGTTCTTAACCTTATTGGAGGTACTGAACCCTGCAAGCTTCATCAGTGCATTCACCGAACCCTTTGTAATTGGAAAAATAAAATATAAATATCTTCAAAACATAGGTATATCATATATAACATAGGTATATAATATATACGTATTTGTTAAAGAAATCATATTTTATTTTTATTCAAAATAGATTTTTTGAAACATGGGTATATAATATATACCTATGTTTTAAAGTATGCATATTTTATTTTTATTCAAAATAGGTTTTTTGCCGGTTACTATTATGTTCCTGTCACGAATAATACGAGTGGGCTGAATTTATTTTGTGTAACACATTTTTACTAAGCAACTAAATATTTGTAATCTAACACGGCGAAGAGAAATTGTGTGTTGCCAAACACATTGCTAGTGTGAACCGGGCTATACTGTGTGTGTCTTGACCCCTGCCGAACCCCTGAGAGTGACTCAACAAACCCCTGGGGTTCGTTCGAACCCAGGTTAAGAACCACTGACCTAATCTCTCTCTCTCTCTGTAACATTCTCTCTCTCAGTCATATATGTACACCAGGTGCCACTGATGATGCTAATCATAATAAAAGTCATTATTAGTTATTTTGTTACTCATACGAAATGTGGGTGATGACAGATTTAATAAACAACCAGGGATACAACGCACATTATTATGTGGGACCTAACATGGAAAAAACAAATTAAAACATTATACAATACAGCGCAGATTCTGCAATTATGTATTAAAGCCAAAAACAGTCTGTATGGCATGGTGCGTGTTTCTATGCTCATGTGCACGTGTGTGTCTGTGTATGTGTATGCATAAATCTGTGTTAAGCAACGGTAATTATAAAAGTTTTTCCATGTACATGTTTTCTGCCCTGTGGTTTTTTTGTTTCCCCCTGGTTGTGCGTGGGCTCATATGAGGCCGGTGGCTGTGACCATGTCTGTCTGAAAACAACACACTTATTAAACTGTGACCTAACAAAAAGGCACTTTTACACCCATCCTTGCATCTACAAATGCCAAAACAAATATACACACGTACCACACGAATAAGCATAACCCTAAGTTCCATGCCATACTCCACGACCCCACCCGATCTTCTATGTTCAAAGGCTGCAGTGACGCTTTTTGCCTCCAAAATGTGGCAATATGAGGAGGCGGCATCTGAAATAGCCACCAATAGATAAAAATAACCCAAAAACCAACACTTTGGCATGGAGTGTTTGAATGTTTTGGTGATTTTTTTTGTTTTTTATGGCGTTAGGATATAAAATTAGATTCTGTGTATTTTCATAAAACTTGTAAAACAGATGGGTGCAGTAAATTAAGATGTCAAAGTCATTAGTTCTCGGTTTGTCATGGAATGTTCCATGTTCCATGAAGTTATAACAGGTCAAACCAATGTTTTTCTCACTAGACACATTTATTCATCCCAACAAAGACCTTGGCAGACTTTTCCCCAATGTTTTCACAATAAAAATATATTCCATATTCCCTTCCACAGATTTTGCTGTGTTTTCCATTATCAGTCTGGTAACATTAAATTTAAAACCATGTCAGCCAGTTGGTGCCAATATCTGTCAATCAAATCATTAGCAGGAGATTGGACCACCTGCAACTAATCAGAACAACAAATGTTACTGATTTTATAAACACAGGCGCTAGCAGATGATTGGACCAGCTTCAACCAATGCTACCTTTGGTTGGTGGGTCGCTGACCAGCTTTCAAGTGAAAGTTAATAGAGGCAGGGATTGCAATATCAGAATGGATTTACAGTAACCAGGCAATAAGTTATGTGCAGTGCGTGTGTAAAAGGAGGCTGAATATCTTTTTTGAGGACCAACAGTGACTATGAGGTGTGAGAGTACTAATGTGTGTGTGTGTGTGTGTGTGTGTGTGTGTGTGTGTGTGTGTGTGTGTGTGATGAAGGGGGGGGTTTCACCTCTTCATGATCTGGATCTCCAAGCACCATCTCTCCTTGTTTCTCTCACTCAGCTCCTGGCGACACTGCTTGATCGCGATCTGCTCTTCTGTGTCCTGCACACAATTCACACACATGGGCACACATTAAAGGTGTAGTCAGTCATTCTGGTGAAAGCTTGTTATTTGAACTCATTCAAAACAAAAACACTCTTCGATACCACAGGGCGCTTCCTCAGAAGCTCTGCCCCCAGCCCATATTGGACACACTGCCAAGGCTAGGACAATGTTGTGTGGTGCGGTCTGCACCATTTTGTTTGTGTGCCCATTTACAGAGCCAGGGCTGTGTAGTAACACCAGATTGTTTTCTCAGAACACACATAAAATGGGCAGTTAGCAAACCATGAGGAGATACTCGCTGAATTTGATAAAGAGTGTATTAGCTTACAATCGTTGACTATACATTTAATACTGTGCAGAAGAGCTTTTTACGATAAAACATTTGTATTGGCTAATATTGCAATTAATTCCAGTTTCCCACATGAGTGTCTCTGTAATGGGTCGTGTAGTAGTGTAACTATGCATGGAGCATGGGTTATCTGGAATACAGTTAGTATGGTGATTATGACTAAGGAGATATCTGTAACTGCAGGAAAATCTAAAATCAAAAGTCTGTCAAAAGTGCAGTTCTTCCTTGTGGCCATGGGGCCAGCAAAATGCAGAGCTATCATATGCTGCTTTAATATCAAAATACTGTATATTCAATCATGTATCAAATATTTTAATGTAACAATAGGTGGATATAGACAGGCAGAAAGACAGACCACTGACCAAGTGCATATACATTGTAATATCCCCCAAAAACATTGACAAATAAAACGACATTCTATATTCTGCACTCAATGACATATTCAAAACAATCTTCCTGAAACACTTTACACAACCTTGTTCTCAAGTTAGTAACAGCTTCGGAAGTGCCAGAAAACAACGAGCATCCAGGCAGACTAGAAAAGATTTCCTGGAAGTAAAATCATTACAATACCAGGAGTGGCAGTGACTTCTGTGGTGTCATTTCCACTCTGTCATTTCCATTTCCCGTATAAGCCTCACTTTTACAGTGGAACTAGATCTTAGCAACCCCATGCTGTTTTGGTAACTCTTTTTCCAAATATATTATATGATACATTGGGGCAGTGGGCCAGGATAGCCTATTGGCCTAGGTGTTGGTCTGCCAGCTGGAATGTCATGGGCTCAAGCCCCAGAGTTGCAAGCACCCTTGAGCGAGATAACCAACACTGCCCCCTGCAATACCCGTAATTGCACTCACTGTAAGCTGCTTTGGATAAAAGAGTCTGCCAAATTACCTAATTATAATTCTAGAGGAGAAACACAGTTATTCTACATGACATGAAATCATTATCGGCCACTTTGAAAAAACACTGCTGCTGAAGAAAGTGTGGGTAGCCAAATGAGGAGGGGTAGAGAACAGAGTAAGCCTACAGAGCACAAAGGGATGTAGTAGAGAGGACTGAAAGCCAGAGTGGGACAGGAGAGGTTAGAGGCTAGGGATCCGATCCAGACCTGTGTTTGAGCCCCAACATGCAAAATGCCTACCTGCTCCTTAATACTCACTGTAAGTCGCCTTGGATAAAACTGTGCAGTAAAATTACAACTGGAAGATACTTGTGTTCTCTGCGTTTTGAACCAATACAATAACATTTCAGTTACACTAGCTTTAATGACGTTTTATGTTCCAGACACTAACTTATGAGTTGTTTCTTTAATCTCTGTGCTTATTTGTTGATGTATTTCACAGTAATAATCAATGTGAATTTATACTACTGCATTAGTCACACAAAGATTGTGATCCATGTGAATATTGGTCTGTGCTTACAATAGTGATGATTCATAAACTTCTAAAGGATGCAGGGCGAGTATGGTTCACTGGATGGGGTTTTTGCACTTCCAATGCTGTGTGCAGTCTGCAAAGGATGTCACTGTGCGATACACTCATCCTGTGAGTGAGGGGTGACTTCATTACAGCCCACCCAGGTGCATGAACCCTGCCCATATCAGCCTTTGTTTTATTTTAATCTGAGAACATTTTGAGGACCATCCACCCACCCATCCTATGCGGATTCTAACGACAATTATTAGCACAATACAAGAAACGGTCAGATCCCTTCTGTGTGTACCTTATTATGCCACCGTGTGACATTGCCAAAGCCTCCAGTGCCCAGACGTTCCTTCAGCTCCCAAGACCCGCAGCTCTGAGGCTGTTGCAAGGGCACACGGTGCATGGTCCTCTTCGGATGGACCCAAACCACTCAACAGGGCTACGAGTAAAACAATCTATTAGTGGGTCAAAGGTTTCATAGTGTACACCTCGATGACTGGTTTACAAAAAAGGTATCGTTATATAAATGTCTCACTGATACAGATGATGCCCGTTGTAAGTTACTGTAGCCTAATTAACTGGTGGGCTTTTGCGGCTCCATCCATGTATACCAACCATCACACATAGTATTATTTTAATATTCTTTACCCAATGTATCAGTAACAATGTAAAGTGTCTTGCTTCCTTAATTTCTTATTAATGGCACTGGTCGTGAAAGTAGGCTATGCACTTCAAACGAATTATCCAAACTAATCATACCTTTGACTCTGTAGACTGTAGGCCTACCCAAAGATAAACACAATAAATAAAATAAAAACTATCGATAGTGGGAAAAAACGGCTTTAACTGGTGAAATTCATTCCAATTTTCTAAAACTTTCAACGACTACAAAAATCTCCAAACTTGTTACTTCCTGATACTCATGTTTCCTGTAAACACGCATAGACTTAAACCCCACCCCCTGCTACAATGGATAACACACCCTTTCCAGCGAGCGGCTTGTGTTATAGAGCAAGTATTACACATTGCATTACCGCATTACCCATACCGACACACGCGTAATTTGTCACAAACTGATAATAGGGCCTTCTAAGAATTTGGACTAATTGTGTGTTATATTTCTTGTCACTTGGCTAAGAGAATGTATCTTGTCCCCTCTGCATTATGTGTACTATGTACAGTAGACTACAGCAGATCGGTGGATTTAGGACAGGACTACACATGTATGGCACAAATGTTGGCGGCAACAAGCACGATACGTCAAAACGACAATTTTTTTGCAATTATATTTGTATCTTTTGAGTGTAACAATTTGCTTGTGTGAGACTCTCTGTTCCTCATTACATGTCTACGTCCTATAAAAGAAAACGACAGCTTGTTTAAAACGAGAGATACCCACAACCGCTGCAAGTGTAGTGTGTTTTTATATATTTTTTAGCTTATTCAGAAACATATTTTATTTTTTACACCACGACATCACGGTACAATACAATTAGACAGAGGGAGACTCGCCACGGGGGCTACCAGTTAATTTATAAAATTAAAATACAAAGGTATCGCCTAGGTTTAGCCTATGCAAAATTTTATTGCTAAGGCTAAATATTCTGATTGATGTCTGTTGACGTTATGCTGCTCTGAGCTTTGAGAGACAAATCACTGTCGTCACAAGTGCTCATAGGAGCGCCTTAGACTAATCCGATTACTTACTAATTATTTATTTACAGGAGACAAAAAGAATGTACGTGAATAAACTAGACTAATTTAACATGAATGCCAAACTTGCGTGTGTGCGTGCGCATGTGAGTGTGTGCGTGTCACACACATCACAAGGACGTTTAATGATGACCAAACAGCGTTCAACTCAAATGAAAAGTTCCCAGAATACAACAGCTTTACAAAGGAAGTGTAATCTTTTTGTTTGCATGGTCACTTTTTAGTAGCCTATAACCTTAAATAAGGGGGTAAACAAGGGTGAAAACACAGAAACCCTTAAAGAATACAATTATTGATTGTTGTTGATTATTTTATTACATTAAGAAACTACTTTGTATTTCATGTAGTATAATAATTATATCCATTAAGACCATTTTGTCATGATGATGTTTAATTTGGTATAAAATAGTTACTTTACTTTATTGTATCAGGGGCAATACCAGAGCTATGAATTATCACCCCCTAAATATAAAATTGGAAAGAACGAGCAGGAATGCCCTTTAATCACTAATTATTATGCAAGTATGATGAGGTGCAGGGACATAATGAGATGATAAGACTGCCAACAATGTGTAAAACAATAACATTTATATAATTTTAATACAAGAAAATGTTTAAGCCATTTTCTTTTCAACTCACTGAACATTACTGAGGATTTGTTTTCTCAAAAAGACTGCACTATGCCCCACCCCCTTTCCTTGATTTTGAGTCCCCTAGAGTGTGTTTGTGTGTGTGTGTGTGATTCGTGCTGAATTTAAGTATTAATAGTTTTTTTTCACTTTAATGTTGGCCTTATTAGTTTCAGTGTTTCAGGGGACAGCAATTGATTGATTGTACAACATTTGTGATATAGGATGCCATTACAGAAAGTTTCACAATTAACGACTTGGTTTTTTATTCTGAGTGGAGTAAGTTAGATGTCATCGACATTATTTGCATAGAAGTTTTATCCCTACATGCTACTTTTTGCTAAATTTTATAGCCGTTTTGTGTATGTATGTTGTTGGTGTTGGAGAACCTGACATATCAGATGGCTGTTAATGCTATATGCTCTCTAGGAAGCCGTCCATTGAAAAGGTTTTAAAAGGGCAGGTGCTTTCAAATAATACTTGGCAGGTGATTGGATGAGCCATCTGTCTGTAGGAACCGCCATTGTTGTTTTCGAGTTTCTTTCGCTGTTGTCAGACTTAAACCACGCTACCAGTATGATGCTGATATGTCACACGTTAGATATACTGGACAGAATTGAAATGATTGCTTGTCTGAAATTGAGGTTAGGTGTTGGATGGATGGGAATATAATTCTCAAAGTCATATCAGATCAGTGTCTAACTTAAAACTTGACCAAAAACAAAGATGTTTTAATGGATCTTAGTCACCCTAACCATGAATCTAGTGACGTCCCTGTAACCTACATACTTTCATCACCCTTTATTCTTTTGCAGCCCAACTCAGATGTTTACATAGAACACTTTGACTTCCAGTCAAGACTGTTTATTAAACCATGTTTACATAGTCTTACAAATGTGACTTCTCACTAATCTTGAGAGTGTAAAAGCGAAACTAAAGGGTTTCATTCACAGATGTGTTTGTAAATACAGAACAAGTGCTTATTTACCCAATATGGCGTTTCCTGTGACATTGTATTGGCCTAATCCTTGATTACATGTTATCTGTGAAGAACCAATCATGAGAGGTGACCATTCACTCACCTCTGTTATTAGGCCATAAATTATTATGTACTTCATTGCTTTATAATCATTTACACTGTTTATATATATTATTTATATTTTAATTATTATTTACTATATTTTCTTTCTCCTCAATTCTCTTCCTATACCTTCATTGTAGATAAGCATCTGTTCTTAACTGATTTCAAGTAAAATAAAAAACGTGAGTGTGTGTCTGTGTTTGTGCGTGTGTGTGTGTGTGTGTGCGTGTGTGTGTGTGTCTGTGTGCAGTACAGCTTCTGTGAGGATTAATTAGTAGATTGCATCTTGAACACTTATGGGGTCTGCAACATTTTAAACTTATACTTTTTTTACTAACTTTAAAACAGAAACATTTCTGTAATTAATCACTAGAATTTGCCCTCGTAAAACATACATGGGCCGTGTTGTACATTCTGGATTTTTTGTATGTTTGTTTTGTTTTAGTTTTCAAGTAATTTGAAATATGTACACCATGAGGCCGTGCCAGTTCAGGACAGTCCCACTCGACCTGGGCGCATTTAGAGAGAGAGAGAGAAAATATGTGTGCATCCGGCCGCGGTCTTTTTGCAGGGTGGTGGGGGAAATATTATTAATATTCATGAGGCATATGCACCCAGAATGGTCAGTATTAAGTGACTTATATTTTCACGAGCGTCAGCCTTGCTGGACATTTTGTCACATCTCAGAGAGGAATCTCCATTTTCTTATACAAATGTTAACCACATTATTTTGTCTATTAATCTTTACAACAGTCCATTTATTATTTATAGCATTAACCTGCTCACAGTTAATTTTGTAACAATAACGGGGACGTCGCTTTGGAGGGTTGAAACGATCAGCTGGCCAATTTTATAGAAGTTTTCCCCGGCCACCCTGCAAAAACAAATTCACCATCCGGCCAGGGCGCTCTATTTCTGAGGTCATCACCGAAGCCCCTCCCACATACTGAGCGATAAAATACAGAGCAGACAACTCACTCACCCACTCCGAGGAAGACATCCCAGTACTTGGCACAGTTCGCCTGATACCAAACAAGATTTCTGGGCATTGGTCTTGGTAAGAAACGGTTTTAATTTCTATGCAGGTTGACAAAAATAGTTTAAACTCAGATTTGTTGCGAAGGGATTGTTTATTATCTGCTGTACTTGGCAGGATTTACCTTTGATAATGAATGCATTTATGCTTTTGCGTGTGCTCTGTGGTGTTGTTTCAAAATTAATGATCACCTTTATCATATTTGGGTTTGGTGATAGCTATAAATATTTCTAAATAGTTATGTTAGACCTGGTAACTGACTAAACACTGCACCTGTTTAACCATGCATAAGGAGGTGAACAAGTGAAATTCAGAATGAATTAATTATTTTACTACTGTGTTATATACAGGTAACTACTTGTTTTCTCTATGTATTGTAATGTTATTGTCTGTCTGATAAGATATTGCCACTGTCACATGGAAACAGGTTGAATATTCTTCCTATGATACAGTAGTTGTGTGTGTGTGTGTGTGTGTGTGTGTGGATCATAGGTTGGCATGGTTAGATTATTTGTTTGTCTTTCTTATTAAGTTCACTCTCAGTGATAAAAAAAACATTCTGCAGCTATATAAAGTTTTTAAAATGTAAAAAAGTGTACAAATAGGATAATAACAACAAAATAGAGTACTAATATTAATAATATATAAATAAATATTAATGGACAATATCATTTCAGAATTATTTCACAAGCCGTGCAAAAAAATTTGATACTAGTTTGGTGCAGCGATCTCCCAATTTTGCAACCCAGTTATCTTTTTTTATCTGTTTTTTTTTTTTTTTTTACTGCTGCAATTCGTGTGAAAATGCCAATGTCACTGGCAAAAATATTGAGAAAAACATCACATTGAAATACAAGGTTCCTGCCTGGTTCAACATTTCTATTCACAGAGTTTAAGTGTGTGTTAGGAGTGTATGTCCTTGTCACAGACAGTTTTACAACAAATTCCTAACCATCTGAAATAGTAGAAAAGGTCTGACAGTTAAATAAAAAGGAGCTCAGGGTAGTTTTTTTTTTTTAACCCGATATATTATATTTTTGTTTAACATTAATTTATTAATTAATATATTTTTATTATTATTATTTAAAAAAATGTATAAAGACAAGACCAAGACAAAACATAACATCAACAACTTAAACCCATGTGCATCACAGTTTAATTTAGCTCAATTGCTGCCGGCGTATAAGGGCAACAGATGGAGAGGCTGGGCAGCTCCTCAGACCAGGTGGGGGAGAGTGGACAGTAAGGCCGCCGCGGTCAGCCAGGTGGAGGAGGCGGCAATGGCCACGGGGGATTCTGCGTTCTGGCGAGACTTCGTGTTCTTAGGCATCCACTCTTTCTCCTGGCCTTGCTTCTCCAGCTCCGCACCAATCAGCTGCCAAATAATATTGTAGTGGCTGTTCAGCCACTGCACAGGGAGACAAAACAAACAACCAAACACAAACAACCAGCCGAACAACAGCCCTAAACAGCTGACATATGAAACCAGCAGAGGGGGAATGAAAAGCAGAAACAGTCACGCAAAATAAATAGACAATACTGCTGGAACTCTGTTCTCTAAAGAATCTGTCAACAGTGCCATTATCTCTCTTGCACTGAGCATAGTGGCTTTTTCTATGTGCAGAGAAAAACATTTAGAATCATAATGTGCATTCTCTGTAGTGTTGTCAGAGGGCTTTGTGAGTCTGCCCCAGAGCAGGCTTTGGGGTGTGGTTTCGGACTGACCTTACTGACTCATTGGCCAGTTAGAGTGAGAGAGCACTATAATGATATGGTCAGATTAGTAGAGAATGAATAATTGTCACCGAGATTTTGCTGGAGATTTAATATCGCCATTGCTTACAAGTGCATCTGACTAACCTCTCTTTCTCATTCCTCCTCTGCTTGACAGTCTTTTTAACCCATCTCTCTCTCTCTTTGTGAAGCTGTGGACGCTGGGGTGAGTCAACTGTTCTCGCCATGTCTCTGCTGATCTCTGGGGTTTATATTCTTTGCCCCCTTGTGTTGGTTCCTCCCTTCATCCTAGATCTGTCCCTCTACAGTATTCCTCTCATTTCGGTCATACATATACCTCCTTTTGTTCATCTCCATTCAGAATTTCACCACCTGCTCCTCAAAGGCTTGGATTCTTTCAATGGTTATGCTGTAATTCTCTCTGATAAGGTGCTGGATTTATGTGTTGAACGGGGGTATTGTGAAAAGCCACAATACACCTCTCTGTTCCCTTGAACAGTCAGGTCACAATGTGTTAAATGAGTCAGGACTGAGAGCCCTGCTTGCTATAACATATTGTTATTGCACTGACAGATCCATTACAGTCCACTGAGTGGGAAAAGTTATGGGGCACACACTCTAAAGGGTTTTTCTGCCCCATGGATCAAGGAAAATCAACGGTAAAGGCCCTTTATAGTGAAAAATGGTGCAAGCTTTGAGCCTTGCACTGGGCTGCAAGTACATATCAAGCTGATTCATGTCCCATGTTGATTTGATAGTTTATAATTTTGTTGCACATACATGAGTTCCTGTTATTATAACACAGACCCTACAATGGGCGTGTGCATGTAAGTGTACTCTTGCTATCCGTGTGCCACAGATTCACACAAACAATGTGAAAAAGCATTCAGATTGTGTCCTGCGTCTGTACTGTGATGCATTTCCAAGTAGAAATGGAGCGAGGATGTCATTTCATCCTTCGTCCCTTCATACCCGGCATGGACAGTGTCCGTTTGATGTTGTCTTTAACTGAAAGTACAGGAGAAATACCCAGTGCACTAAACACCATGGTATTGCCGTCGTGTCCTAAACAGTCACAGGCGCGTTCTTTCAATTCACTGTGTAGAAGCCCAGCGTTGGAGACAAACACAGTGTGTTGCTGACTCATCTCTGGCTCTCATTTCACTCTGGCCCTGATGCGGTTTTCAGTTGTCCATATTTGCCTTACTGTCACTGTCAGGTCTACCGTCAGGGGTACACAGAGCACCGTGCACACCTCGTGCACACCTCGTGCACACCTCGTGCACGTCTCACGGTCGCAGCCTGTGCAGGCAGGGCACACGGACGCCTTAATCCCTCTAGGAAATTAGCCCCCACTTTATGCTGTGTAAAATGGCTGTAAGTGAAGCTGGCTGCAGATGCCAATGACTTTATATGCTGTAAATTAGACCTCTCTGCTGCAGGATTCCTCTGCGTGTGTATGTACAGTTTATATGTTTACGTCTGGGCATATATGCCCAAGGCCTTGACAGATAGACCACAAAAGAGGCTCAAACTGGGGGGGGGGAACTGTTTTGTTTTGCAGCTGATAATAATACAGTGTAATTTAACTTAATGTGACTGTATCCTAACCCTGCGGCGCTGGTGGCTACCCTGATGGGCCTCTGCATGACTGATTCCACAGACATTATATTTGGGTGGGGTGAACATGTGTTACTGTCTGATCTGAGACTGCATGTGTATGGTGTGTGTGCGTGTGTGTTTGAGTTTTGTGTTTGTGTTTGTGTGTGTGTGTGTATTATGAGCTTTTGTCTGTATGCCGATGTAGGCCTATGCATTCTGCCTGCATTTGGCCAGCTCTGGCAGGAAACACATGTTTTAACTGACAGGAGCGTGAGGGAGGGCGACCAAGCAGCTGCACAAAGACACAAGAAGAGACCATAGAGAACCATGCCTCTATGGACCAATGAGGTTGAGTTAAGGGGGGGAATAATCAAACAGGAATAGTGTTTTTTCCCCGACACGTTTCTAAGGAAACTTCATGGTGTGTGTGTGTGTGTCTGTCTTATAAATGAAACATTGTGTTGCTAGAATTAACAGGTCCTTTGTCTCCAGGGAGCTGTTTGGGGGTGAGTGTGTCAAATTGCCGATGTAGCAGTTTTATCTCAATATATAAGCAATGCATGGTTTTCTATCAGCCCAGTCAACCGCAGAAGATGAGTCAGCCTGCCTGCAGCAAATAGTGTGACTCTCTCTATGAAAGGAATTGTGTGAATCCAGATGTGTGTTTGTGTGTGTCTGTCTGTGTGTACAGGTGTACAGGTCCTCATTGGGTGTGTAAATAGCTCTTCAACTTAACTTCATAAAATAGTTCTGATTTACCCCCCATCTTTTTTTAACTTTCTTACTTTCTCTCTTTGTATTATAAACCCCCTATGTCCACTCCAACTTCATTGAGGAACAACAGGCACCATCCTTGACATTTAATGACATTTTAGTTGCACAAAAAAGAGCACAGTATAACATACAATTGGGATTTGCTGCTGGAAAGATGGCAACCTCAGCCAAACTTTCTCCTATTCTTCCTCCACTGTCTCTTTGAAGTCCAAATGAGTCATTTCATCCATTTACATCTGCTTCTGAGCTTGTTTGAATGTTGTCAAGATGACACAGATGCCTTCTGGGCTAACCTCTCTGTAAAGGGTTGTCTGTTTTAGAAATGGTCAAACCACAATTGTTGTCCTTCCTGTTTATCCCAGTGAGAATGAAATTATTTTCATTTTGTACCCAATGGGATACAGATAAACTGTATCTGTATTATATAGTACAGAAAGAGCTTGGGTTTTCTGTGCAGAAGATTATTGTCACTGAGCTACTGAAGCCTCACTGACTATCGTAAATGACTATCGTAAACAATGTTCAGCATTGTCCAAGACACACCCTTCAAGCATATACATGATTAGATTGTCCTGTTCCTTCCTTCCCTCCTTCCTTCCTTCCTTCCTTCCTTTGGCCCAAAGAAGCCCAGGTGGAGGAGAAATGTTTGCCAGTGTAACATTGGTTTAAATGTCCCAAGTGTGCGTTCTGTCTCGACCTCATTGGTATGTTGTCTTTGTGTTCATGAGAGGTTTACAATGCAAGTAAATTTCACTTCCTTTGTGGATTCGATTTTTTTTTGTTTCTTTCTTTTCAGATATCCTGCGATTCTGTGCACTAGGAAGTAAATGCCCTTAACGTTTGGTTCATGAACTTTACTGACACATTATTCTTATATTTCTTCTCATTTCCAGTTGGCATAAACACCTATCAGCCATGGCCAGAGCATTAGCAATATTTCTTCTCCTACCTGCTCTCTGCTGCTCTCTAAAGGACAATGTAAGTAATTCACATTATCCATTTGCACCAGTTGAAACTGCAACTTAATGTCCTCACTGACCCAGAGCTGTGCTCTCTTCCAGGTTGACCACCTACGTTCTAAGAGAGGTACCCGGTTTTACAGAGGTGAGCCAGCCAGGCAGGCTCCTAGGCGGATATTGATTATACGTGTCGACAAGTCCTCACCCTCTGTTGTTACTTCCCGTGAGACCCGTCACACACACTGTCTCTTTGCACACCCTCTTCATCTTCATCAATGTCAACGTCATCTTCACGCTCAGATCCTGTTAATTACGTGTTGTCCTTTTCCTGTCTGTTGTTCCTGTCCGATCATTTATATAGCTTATTATTTTCATTTTTGCTTTACATCACCAATGACTAATTTACCATTGTGTGTGTGTGTGTGTGTGTGTGTGTGTGTGTGTGTGTGTGTGTGTGCTCTCTTAGCACAATGCATGGACATTCGGACGTCAGCGGTACGTAACTATGGCGACACATGGCTCCGCTGGAAGGGCCAGCGCGTCGAGTTCTGCCGCTGTGTGCCGCGAGGACGAGAGCTCTGTCATGTTGTGCCCGTCACCAGTGAGTCGTGCAGCCACGGACGCACAAGCTAACCGCTCCTCTCTCTCCACACACCCGTTCATATGGTTTCTTTGTATGCAGTTCCATTTGTTATAATGCAGAATGGGGAGGGTTTATGGTTTTTGTGTTTTTCAGTGGGTGTAGTTTAGTCTGGTTCTGTTTAACATCCATGTGCCAGACCCGCTTCATTACGCACTTTCACCCCCATTGACGAATTCATGTAGTTTCAAGGCCCCTCCTGTGGTCAAATTACAACCACATTTGAGCCCCTTAGCTCAACTGTGAATGGGCTGTTGTTAAATGCATTTAGTATATATAAATATACACAGTATATATATATATATATATATATGTTTATATAGTTTATAAGCATCAAATTAAACCGAAAACATTGTGACATTATATAATACAACGACTATATATTTTGCTTGTATATCTCCCTACATCCAATGTTAAAAGATATATTTTGTCCATTTTATTTACATTTACACACAACCATTAAAAAAACTGAAACTGAAACTGTTTACTATGTGTCTCCTGCAGAATGCTTTGTGTCGCGGTGTTATAACGGAGGGACGTGCAAAGAAGCCCTGTATTCGACGGACTTCCTGTGCCAGTGTCCTCCAGGTTTCACTGGCTCTCAGTGTGAGATCAGTAAGTACCTACAATTCCTGGCTCTTACTGCGCAGAGCCTGCTTCCTGTTGATGTTACTGCATAACTAGTTATGTTTATTGGTGTAAACAACTGGCATCTAATGTCTTGTCATCTGCGTGATGTTCCACATTAAAGATACACTCGCTTGCTCACTGTTAATGTTATCTATTAGCGATGTGTAGGAAGAGCAGGGAGAGATGTAGAGACCAGCAGGAGCCTAGAAGCTTGATGGGTGGAGGAGTAAAAATTACTGTCAGATGCTTTTGACACACAAATTGAGGAGTGTACCTTTAATTCTGACCTAAACCTCCATGGTTAACAGTGACACAACACCAATTAAATGTGGCCGTGACTATGGTTAAGGAAATAGCCTTGCAACAAGTGTCATTGACTTGTGGTTTGGAATATAAACATTAACCATGGAGTAAAACTGGTGAGATATGAGTGTTTCTGAATTTATGGGCTTTCTTTTTTTTTTGGAGGCTATTGGACACTCCACCCAGCATGATATAACTGCCACTTGAGCTTAGCCAAGTCTGCTTCAGCTAAAGTGTAATGGATTTTAATAAGGCCACAATTAAGATGATATAATTTATGATCATTACAGTTTATGTTTGTTCAATGGGATTAAACCACATATGAATATTATATGGCAGCCACAGGGAAAAACGTAACCGTAAAGTTAAATGTCTAATATAAATGTATTTTTAAATTAATTGTGACTACATCTAGCTTGTTAAATACCATATTCAGTAATTCAGTGTGGTGGGTGTAACTAGACCATGCTGACCCGAGGTATTTGCCTTGTTTCCTTGTTTCCCAGGCTAGGTTGCACCCTAAAAACATCAAACTTAGCAATACATAAGCAAAAACCTATGTTTGCTTTCATAAAGTGTAAAATCACTATATGGTGTTTTCATAACCGGTTTGATTTGTTTCTACAAAAGATGGTGTTACTTTCCTTTAAAAATGTCCCTGTAGTTTGGATTGTGCTACTGTACAACCTTGACGACAACACAGACATCAATGCCATACTGTACCTGCACATTATAATCTCTTCATTCTACTGTGCCTTCTCTCTTCCAACAGACCTTAATGAGAAGTGTATAGTGGGACAAGGTGGCGGTTACCGTGGTACCTGGAGCATCAGTCACTCGGGAGCCGAGTGCATCAACTGGAACTCAACGTCTTTGCGGGGAAAGAGGTTCACGGCCAGGAAAAGTGATGCCAGCAGTCTGGGACTAGGCAATCACAACTTCTGCCGGTACTGAGCCAGCGCATCGCATCTAAAACCCTGTTGCACACTAC
>JAODUG010015941.1:0-23172 GCA_027564795.1 Aphredoderus sayanus | reverse complement strand
AAACTGTCAACTAAGCTTCACTTGTGTTTCACTTTATTTGGATAGTCGTAAGGTATATCTATAGATGATTACTAGAGTGTGAATGTACTGAACATGTTGATCAGTTGATAATTTCTTTATGTGAAGTAAATAAGCCATAAACTGTCAACTAAGCTTCACTTGTGTTTCACTTTATTTGGATAGTCTTAAGATATATCTATAGATGATTACTAGAGTGTACTGAACAGTTGATCAGTTGATAATTTTTGAATGGTTTTAATGATGCTTTTGATAAGCTACAAATGTGCTGTAGCAATGCAGTTGAGTATCTAATTATACAATACAAATTACTATAATGAAAATAAATTGATACATTCAAGTCATGCTACTGATGGTTTGTAGAATATCTATAGATGGACTATAGATGATCTGCAGGCACTTCAGTAGCAATGCAGTAAAGTATCAATAGATACAACATGGATTACCATAATGAAAATGAAATGATACATTCAGCATGCTACTAATACGTTATAGTTGGTTTGTAGAATATCTGTAGATGGACTGTAGATGAACTGCATGTACTTCTGTAGCAATGCTGTAATGTATCTACAGATACAACACAGATTACCATAATGAAATGCCATGCTACTGATAAGTTATAGATGATTTGTAAAATATCTGTAGATAAACTACAAGCAGTTTATTGTTGAATGTCTATAGACATTCAGTTGTAAATTTACGATATTTTGTTGATAGTTTGTAGATCATCTACAGATTAACTGTTGAAAGTCTGTAGACATTCAACTGAGAAATTATACTTCTATTCTGTTGATAGTTTGTAGAGCATCTACAGATTGACTATACAAATAAAGTGTTCTACCCAGGAGTTGGCCAGGGTGTGAGGCGCCGATCGGCTGTGCCTATACTCATAACACTCCCGCCTTCCATGGATTCCTCAACTGTAAGGGGCTACAGTAGGGGACTCCATAGTTCTGTTGGGATAAGGCGAGGCTGGCGTTCGAGTGCGCCGTCACACGGAAGGAGGCCAGCGGTTCTAAACCCCACGACCGCCACTGTACACGGAGAGAAAGGGAGAGAGAGACTGATAGAACAGAGACGGAGAGAGAGGGAGAGTGAGGGGGTGGGGGGAATTGGCTAGGGAGAGAGAAAGGGAGGGAGGGAGAGTGAGAGAAAGAGAAAGCCGCCCTGGCCCGCTGCTTCACGGCACTGCACGATGACAGTACTCGCCTCTTCCTCCGAGGTTCGCCCGAGCATTCGTCACGGAGAGATCGTTCTCACATAGGTTTGGAGAGAGAAAAGAATTGCCTAATATTAATATGGCGCTCGTTGATGCATGCGCGCGGACGCGGCGGGCAGTGTCTCTCTACTTGTTCGCAGCGCTGTGGGGATCTGCATTTACCATCACCCGCTACTCCATACCGGAGGAGATGGAAGCGGGATCCGTTGTCGCAAATCTGGCTACCGATCTGGGACTCGACATTCGCAGTTTGGTCCTGAGGAGAGCCAAACTGGACGCCGTACACAGCAAGAATTACCTCGACATAAATATGGACACCGGGGAGCTATTCATACGCGAAACAATCGACCGCGAGAGCATTTGCACGAGTAAAACTGCGTCGTGCTTCATGAAAATGGACGTCGTACTCGAGAACCCAATTCGCATTTTCAACATCGAGCTGGAGATCATGGACATCAACGACAACGCACCCGTCTTCCGCAGAAAGACAATGCACTTAGACGTGTCGGAAGCCACTGCGCCTGGCGAAAGGTTCTCACTGACCAATGCAATGGATGCAGACGTGGGCAACAACTCCATCAAGACATACTACATCAGCGAAAGCAATTATTTTAATATTGACATACAGACTGGAAGTGACGGCTCCAAGTATGTGGACTTGGTCCTAAATGGTAATTTGGACAGAGAAGAATATGCGGTTCACAATTTAATTCTAACCGCTGTGGATGGGGGGGTCCCCGCCCGTTCCGGCACGGCTAACATAATAATTAACGTGCTGGACATCAACGACAACGCCCCCCATTTTGACCAGCAGATATACAAAGTCAACTTAAATGAAAATTCACCCACTCGAACTATAGTTATGACCTTAAAAGCTGTCGATCGGGACGAGGGCACGAATGCCGAGTTAACATATTCATACACGCTGTACACATCTGAGAAAACACAAGAGATATTTTCTCTAGACCCCGATTCCGGAGACATCAAGGTGAAGGGAGAGATCGATTACGAAGAAAGCCAAAGCTTTGAAATGTATGTGCAGGCCCAGGACAAAGGCTCCAGTTCCCTTTCAGGGCAGTGTAAAGTGATGGTTTTTGTCACGGACCTCAACGACAACTACCCCGAGGTGACCATTAATTCTTTGAAGAGCAGGGTGAAGGAAGACGTGCCTGTAGGAACGTTAATAGCGGTAGTAGGCGTCAGCGACAAAGACTCCGGGATTAATGGTGAAGTTGATCTCACTTTGAACCAACAAGCATTTCTGCCTTTTGTTCTAAACAAATCCGCAGAGGGCTACTTTGAGTTGCTCGTCTCCAAGCCTCTGGACAGAGAAATAATGAATAAATTCGATATCATAGTAAAACTTCAAGACAGAGGCACCCCATCCTTGTCAGATAACATGACGGTTACCTTGGAGATTCTGGATATCAACGACAATGCCCCTGCATTTCCCCGGTCTTTCTACTCCATTCACGTTCTGGAGAACAATGCGCCAGGGGCCTTGTTGATGACCCTCAATGCCTTCGACCCAGATCTCAACGAGAACCAGTACTTGGTTTACTTCATCATGGAGAAGGAGATTGCCAATACGTCCATGTCGATGCTGTTCTCCATCAACCCTGAGAATGGCAATCTCTATGCACTGAAGACCTTTGACTACGAGATCGAGAGGAACTTTCTTTTCCATGTGGAGGCAAGGGATTCTGGCAATCCCCCTCTCAACAGCAACGCCACGGTTCACATTGTTATCCTGGATCAGAATGACAACGCACCCCTCATCGTTGCGCCCTGGCGGGCACAGGGTTCTGTCATCGAAGAGGTGATACCGCGGTCCACCGACAAGGGCCACCTAATCACCAAGGTGATAGCAATCGACGCTGACTCAGAGCAGAACTCAAGGGTCACCTACCAGCTACTGCAGACCAGCGACTCCACCCTGTTCAGTCTGGACCGGTACAACGGGGAGATCCGCACCACCCGAATGTTCAGCTACAGAGATCCACGGCAGCAGCGGTTGGTGGTCATCGCCAAGGACAATGGTGAGCCCGCCCTCTCGGCGACCATCACCATAAGGATATCCACAGTGGAGCACGACATGTCCTTCTCAGAAGCCACGGAGGTGCCCCTGGAGTATGACGTCTTCACGGACCTGAACCTCTACCTGGTCATCGGCCTGGGGGCGGTTTCCTTCATGCTGCTGATCACCATCTTGGTGATCATAGTGCTGAAGTGTCAGAAGCCCAAGCCCAAAGCCCTGAAGCTCCCCCCGGGCAACAGAACCAGTGTGATTAGCAGGAACAGCATCATCAGCCAGAGGAGCTCGACCATTGCGGACTCCACACTAATCTCCAGCGACGCCTATTGGTACAGCTTGTTCCTGGCAGAAACCAGGAAGGGAAAAGTGGTGGTGCGGCAGCCCATAGTGCCCAAAGGAGCCGGGTACTTTGTATCTAGCATACCCAGGAGCATAGGCCCCACCGAGACCAGTGACTCCAGAGCATCTACTTTAGAGGTATGTAGTCACACTTAAAAAACAACTATAGTGTTAGGGCACTGTTGCACCATTATAGGTGGAGTCAGGGATCACTGAACAAAACAAAAACACCTCTCCCTTCAATGCCGTAGAATGCAGGCTTCTGAAGCTTATTGGAAAAGCATTTCCAAGATTACGATAGTGTTGTGTGGTGCTGTCTGCACCACTGTGTTTATGTTCCCATTTACAGGCAACTAGTGGACTGTGGGTAGAAATTAGCTAAATTTGACAAAAAAGTGTATTATCTTACAATTGCTGACCACCTTAAATTAACTGTAATAGGACAGCCGTATATGATTTGTAATAACTTAAAATGCATGTAATACAATATAATCACATACTTACGATGAGTACAACAAAAAGAAGCAGGTGCTGTAGTGGTTATGCATCTTTCTCAGTGATTTACCCCCCGTGATGTCCTCTGGGTTAAAATGACCCAAATCACTATCTCTTTCTGGCAGATAGAAGGCGCTAAACCTAATTCTACAGCTTACACAGACATATGATGTGCACTGCTGGCACAGCTGGTGACTTTGAAACCCAAGGACAACAGGAGGGTTAAAAGGCACACAAAAAAACAACATAAATACGTAAAGAAATAATTAATAAAGAAATAAATACACAGAGCAATGCCAACTGAAAAACACTCAAATCATACACAATCAGATGGCGCCGCCATGTGGCCAAATACGAGATTTCTGAGTACATTACGAGGGTTAAAGGTAGTCCAACTCTGGGGCTCGAACCAAGACAGCCCACAAATCAGTCACAGTCATTCTTTTTGTATTTTAGTCATTTTTCCTTTTAATCTTATCAGAGTGCCTACTTGACCTTAAACTTTCCCTCGTCCAGCTAGCTATTGTTAAGTGTCACTATAGGGACAATGTATGTACACTTTTTTTTTTTATTGTAATCACAATAGTAATGTGAAAAATAATTCTGAAAGTAGGTATCATTCAAACAAAGTAGTGATTAAGTGAATGAATGGGCAATGAAGTCTCATGTGAGATTTTGTGTGTAGTGTGTGGTTGTGTGTATGTGTCTGTGTGCACTTTTGATTTTATGAGTGTGATTTCCAGACACCCACACAGTCACACACAACACAACTGAACATGCTTCTTTTCTTTTCTGTATTCTGAAGTACGCAAAATGAAAGGATCTTCATTCTGCAGCCTGAGGTAAGATGGCTGCTTGTTATGTGTACTGTACTCTACTGTGGGTGTGTTGACATAATACTAGAAGTGGTCAATTGTGTTTTGTCACAGTTGTTAATAAAAACAATAGTAAGTGCACACTCAACTGTTGCAGTACTTGAGCTACAGCCATTATATCATAAACATCATGATCATGATTAATCTCTATTCATTTTGCCTTATTTTTATTATCCGACATGGGTTAGGGTTAGGGTTATATGACTCTGTCAGCCATGGTAGTAATATAGGCTATATATTGGGGAGCTGTGAAATATATATTGACCAATCTCTGAAAACACCGATTAGTTGAAGCTGGCTGGACAGAGAGAGAGGATCAAATAAAGTATTAGCAATGGTATTAGCAACCTGAATCAGATCTCAGTCTGTAGGGCTGTATCAGATGTGTAGGTTGTTGTCTGTCTCTACTAATTCAAAATTATTTTCTCTGGAGGACTACAGCAGAGGCCTGCCCTGGTCCAATAACCAGTTCCCAGGAAGTCTTGGTTTGTTCAGGAGCATGCTGCTGCTGTCTCTGGTTGTTGTTCCAAACATCTGCACAGACACAAACCGCCAAACACCTCAGCTATTCGCTTGGTTTTAGATACTCTTAAAGCATGAACCTGCATGACTACATACATACTGTACATACATACATACATACAAACATAAAAGCATTAATCCTCACGATGTCCTTGAGGTCAAAATTACTCAAATCACTAGCTCTTTGTGGCAGATAGAAGGCGCTAAACCTAATTCTACAGCTTACACAGACATATGATGTGCACTACTGGCACAACAAGGTGTGTGTTTGAAACAGGAGGGTTAAAATGCACACAAAAAACTAACAAATACATAAATAAATAATTAATAATGAAATAAATACACACAGCAATGTCAATTAAAAAACACACAAAATCATACACAATCAGATGGCGCTGGGTGGCGCCGGGTGGCCAAATACGATATTTTTAAGGACATCATGAGGGTTAAGGATAGTAGTGTAAAATCATCATTCTAATTAAAAAACATTTAAACTTCCTGACATGAAGGAACACATCATCTTCATCATTTAAATAGTTTATTACTGAAAATAATAGATTACTATCCATGTTCTGTTGTTATTGCTAGTAATCATCCCATAAACGGTTAATCATTTAGCTATCTTCAGACACATCTATGAATCAGGGTAATATTTTTAGATAATGTTTTATAAAATGTAATTAAATAATTTCATTGTTTTTAATATTATACCGTGCTTGTCATTCAGTGAGGCTGGAATTCTACTTTTTCAATACAACTGTTTTGAAGGAACAGACAACATAACAATGCATATAACTAAATTATTAATATTCATTTTGTCACTTGGCCAGAACACTCCAAATATAACATGATAACTGGATTTAGTTTGAATGACATTAATATTATTTAGTATCGTTGTCTAGCCTGTTTAAAGCCATCCTGATATTGCAAGCCACGCCTCTGATATTGCAAGCCACACCTTCCTATAAAGGTTCCATTTATAGGAAAATCATGGATCTTGTTCTTGCTGGTTGAAGGTGGTTAAATCATCTGTGCCCATTTGAAAATTATGTCAAATGCTTGTTCTGATTAGTTGAAGGTTCTCCATCACCTGCTCCTTTCTTGACTGATAGATTTTTGCACTGCTGGCAAACAAGAATTTACAAACTGATATATAAAGCAAAGCATTTATTAAATACCCTGCTTGCAATATCAGTATGGTTTTAGTTACGGAGGTTAGTTCATAGCAACCGGTTTTTAGTATTATATTTGTCTGATACTAACATAGTTATAGCCTGGATCATCATAAAGCTTTCAAATGTATTATCTTGCTAAATGTCATTGGTATTTTTTGTGTCTCTCATAAACTATTAATTTGAACAAAAAAATAATGTAAAGGGAATTCATTTTGATCCGCAAGGAGATAAAATATTATGGATATTTTGTAACTACTGTATTAAACATTATAAATAAATAAAAAATACTAAGACTGTTTAGACATGTAAATGTAATATTGCTGTTTTTATATAATGTACATTTTATATATTTCATGAATTCCCATTGCTGCTTTTGTAAGCTATGCTCTTTTAGAGATTTTTGTGTTGCATATTTACAGTACAGTGCATTTAATATGGTTTTAACAGTAACCAGAATCGTAATTTTAACTTTTTTGATACTTCACTTGATCTTTAAAGTAAACACAGTTTCCAGCAATATAATGCCACAGAAGCAAGAATTACAAGCAGACAGCTCAATACTGTCAGCTACAGGAAAATTAGCATGTCATAGATAAACAGTATATGCCGTTCATTTGAGTTGCAGCATCACAAAATAGAATGAGTTTGTCAGAAATTGCACTTTTAAACTTTGAGAGCATCTCAAATTCCACAGATGTAATGAATAACGCAGTTTGAAAAACCCAATTTGAGCTCAAGATATCTCTTGCTGTGAGATGGTATTTTATGTACCAGTGTATCTATATTCTCAGCCAGAAACCCGACCTCTAGATATTGCACTAATGCTTTCATTCATCATGGCTTCTGAATTGATCTGTACTTTGTCAATCTGTATTAATTAATCGTCCTCGTGAGATGACTAATTCTAAAAAATGTTATAAACAAATCAAAATATCCAAATTGAATCCATGATGTAGGCTTTCTGCATACATTCTGTTATGAAGACATCAAGTGACTTCAAACAAGTGACACAACACTATTTTGTTTAGATATTTAATTTTAATATTTAAATTGCCATGACAACACACTGTGTACACTGAGTTAAATCCCAGGCTTTGGATGGGGTTGTCTTGTTAAATAAGAAGGCAGAGCCAGAGCTAAGGTCAGGTCCGACGCTTGGTCAGAAGGGACCAGATATTGGTCTGCTTTCTTACTTTATTGTTTTTATAAACGTTTTGATAATTGCAGTATTCACTGTGATCAGATGATGCAAGAGGTTGTTTGTGTTGCCTGTTTGATATTTTAAAAATGTGTTATCTTGTATGTGCTTCGTAGCCAGTGTTGAGTTGCACACAGTGGTGCCACTAAATGCCTTGGGATGGATAATTTATGGTGACTTACAAGATGAGAGAGAACGGTGTCTTTAATATTAATTTCTTGTGTTTATTTGGCTTCAGTGTTCAGCAGATTTGAATAAAGCTATTTCATCTTTCATTTATGCTGTCATGTTTATAATGAAATATTTGTTTTACAGTGTTTAAAGTGGGTTCTTGAATCCACACTAGTGTGCACCATCAGCTTTGTTTTACTACAATACTGTGTGTTCATCTGTGGTAGATGGACACTATATACATATCACATCTGTATAATGGCTTTGTCCCAATTATTCCCACATTATCAATTCGTCTGGTGAGAGCTAGCGTTCAAATATAATGTATCATGCATTTAAAGAGCTGACTGTATAATATGTTAGAAATGTATGCATTTATTTATGTACAGAGCGGGCAGTAAAATAACCTAAATGCCTCATGTTCTTTGAGATATTTTCAATTCCTCTGAAATAATATATCCATTATTTCGAAATGTTTATAAATTTGTCATTTTTTGTATGGTGTTAGGGGTTCTCTGCTAAAATTATTATGGTTGATGATTTTCAGATTTTTCTACAGGGACAATAAAAGATAACTTTAATAATTCTGTATCAAAGTTGCAGAGTGCAGGAATTGTGGATTCAAGAGATCTCGACTCCCATGGGGAGTATTAAGCAGATCATTAATGTCTCTATCAAACTCTGTATATTTCACCTCTACACAAAAATAAAACTGTTCATTTAGGTAAAGGGTTTTGCAATTTTCATTCAGTAGATGCGTTTACTCCTAATACACATCTATCTACAGTTCATGGGATTGCTTTTGCATTATGAAAGCTGAAAGTGGGTCAGTGACATCTACAGGGAATGCCTGTGATTTGATTCCCACATGCAGAGATGACTGGCATGCCCCATTCTATCATTGTCCTCTTAGTGGTTTACAGTGTGAAAAATGGGCCAAGTATTGATCATCACAAAGGAACAGTAATAACACATTGTGTATGCTAAAGCTGCTGTAGGTAGGATTTGAGAATTGCAATGAGAGCTAGCAAAGAGAGCAAGGTTTTGTAAATGAACCAACCAAAGAACCACCCCCTCCTACATTGCTCCATTGGACCATTGGTCTGCTGATGCAACGTCCATTGACAAACCTGTTGTAGCTGTGTGTGCATAATTGACAGGAATGGTAGATACTACAGACCAATCCACTTTCCAAGGGAAAAGAGGCCAAATCAGTGGAGGGAGGCTATCAACCAGAGCATATATTCTCACAGACTATTTAACCCTCCTGTTCACTTACCTTATTTCCTAACCCCAGCCCCATCCCCAGTTAGGGTTAGGGTTAGGAAACAAGGTAAGAGAATAGGTCTTTTGAGGGTTAATCCTCCAGTTATCTCTGGGTCAAAATGGTTAGGTTAAAACTAACCCTAAACCTAGGGTTGGGCCTTTTGTGACCCCAGGGCAACAGGAAGGTTTACATGAGAGCAGATCACTCCGCTTCAACTCTGTGTGCAGTGTGCAACTAGGTTTACATGCTAACACTGGCAGACCTTGTGTGGCTGTTCTCTCTTGCTTGTCATGCTGTTGCATATTCTAAGACAGTCATCAACTCATGCTATTGGTCTATGCATCTCAGGTCCCAGCTCCAGCTCCATGATTGGTTCAAGAATTTCAAACCCAGACTCTACCATGGTACATATCTAGGTATTTTTATTTTTATTGAATGGGCGGGACAGGGAGCAGGCATTTCTTATACATGCATGAGTTCTTACTTATCTTCAGCCATTTTTCCTAATGTTCACTGAACTATATAGTACCACGAAAACATCTAGTGATTCTCACTATGCTTATATCAACAATAGGTTAAAAACTGTTTTATGAATACAGCACCATGGACAGCTCACGTTGCTCTTCATCTGCAGATGGCTACAGCCACATTTTCAAATGAATAGCGACCTCATGAGGATTTAACATGGCGAAATTCTCATATTATAAGTTTTATGTAGGCCTAATTATTACTTATCCCTCCTGTGGCAGATAGAAGACGCCAATCCTAATTCTACAGCTTACACAGACATACAGTATGATGTGCACTGTTAGCACAACAAGGTAGTGTGTTTGAAACCAGAGGACAACAGGAGGGTTAAAAGGCACAACAAAACAAGAAAATACATAAAAATACAAAGAAATAATAAATGATGAAATAAATACACACAGCAATGACAATAAATAAATCGACACAATCAGACACAATTAGGTGACGCCATCTGGTGGAACAATACAATAAAAGGACAACAGGAGGGTTAAGGAGGATATGTCCCTAGCCTTGTAGGGACATAATATGTTGTTCACAGTTTAATTTAATATCCAGAGCTAGATAGTGTAAAATGTCAATCTGAAATCATAAAACCAATAGATGTCTTTCTTCATGTTGAGTGTGTTGCAGTTCTGTATATATGTCAGGTGCCCTAGAATTCAACATCTCTATTAAAGTTTCAAAGACAAGTAATAGGATACAACTTTACTTCTTTTATGGACATTTCATTCCACAGAATCCCTGGACAACAACTTGGATTTTATATAAATTAATATTGTTTTGCCACTAACAGTAGGGATTTGCTGCTTTGCTGGATCACAAGCGTCATTATTTTGGCAGGCAGGGAGATTCTGGATGAAGGCCACAGAAACAGTCTTGGCTGTTTTGCCATACACATTAGCCTTCAAAGAGGAACCTGTGACCCTATATAACAGCCCATCTGAGTTAATGGGTTCAGTTAGACTGGCTACCAAGCTTGCTATGAACCAAATGGTTAGAGAGCCTTACTGATATCTTATGGTGTTGTGTATCCAGATTAGCGTGAACCTTATTACAGCCAACTAAATTTAATTGAGGCGATTTTCCCTACATCGCAGCATTATGGTTCATTATCACTGTTTATTAAACTCAGCATGCTAAACAATGTAGTCTATTTCAAGAAACATGGAACATGCTGGCTGAGTATATGGAAGAGCAAAGTGTTTCCCAAAGGGCAGAGAGCAGCTCTAAGTGCAAGGAGGCTCACAGTAAGTGACGCCCGTGGCACTGGTGTGTGTGTGCATGTGTTTTGCTTGTGCACTCTCACTAGTGTGTGTGGGGTTGGGGGCTCAGATCATGGGCTTTCACATGACCGGAGCTAGAACATATAAAGATAAGAAATAAGTGACATCCTTTCTGTGCAGGCTCTGGGGTCAGGTCTCACCTGACGCTCTGATTAAAGCCTATTAGATTATGTAATTCTCAGCGGTGGTTGAAAAGCAGCCAGTTAGTTTAAAATGTAATAATGTATCTGGTTTAAAGTGGACATTCCATGCCTTTCCACATGTTGACATGTAATGTATTTTGACATGCATAAGTGAAAATACCTCATAGATTATGTCGAATAGCACTGTATTATGCCCATTTCCTCCAAACAGTTGCTTTCAGTGACAGTCCACCACCTCTTCCGCGTAGCGTTTTCCAATTTGTTATTGTTAAATTGCACATTCATTCCACCTCGCCGTTCAGACTAAGGATACAGTAAGTGGAATGGCGGGTCAACATTGGCACAGTAACAGTGGTTACACAGCCCCAGGATCATGTGTAGGGGACAGCCAGTATGGTGAAACATGGACAGGGGTGTGACGTTTTGTTAACCAGCCATATGTATCTACAAGCACATATTAATTTTTTTAAGTTAATGTTTATTATAAAATTATAGGATATATATATATATATGTATATATATATATATATATATATATATATATATATATATATACACACATATACACAGTACCAATCCAAAAGTTTGGACACACCTTCCCATTGAATTGAATGAGGTGTGTCCAAACTATTGGCCTGTACTGTATGTGTGTGTGTTTTTTTTTGTTGTGGTTTTTTAACCCTCCGGTTGTCCTTCTTATATCTTATTGTGCCATGAAATGGAACCTGATTGTGTCAGATGTGTCAGATTGTGTTGTTCTCTTTACTGTCATTGCTGTGTGTATTTATTTCTTTATTAATTATTTTGTTATGTATTTTCTTGTTTTGTTGTGCCTTTTATCCCTCCTGTTGTCCTCGGGTTTATAACTCACACCTTGCTGTGCCACCAGTGCACATCATATGTTTGTTTAAGATGTAGAATTAAGATTGGCACCTTCCATCTGCAAAGAGCTAGAGCATTGGGTCAGTTTGACCCAGAGGACAACAGGAGGGTTAAATATGCTATGTGTGACAAAGCAGTTTGTACATCTATCGACATTTTCCCCTGGTAAATGCAAGGGGGAAATGGGTTGTTCTCCTTTTCCACATATTCTAAAAACAATGCTAAACCCTTTTCTCAAACACTTTTGTGTTCAATGTCTGTAGATTAACCCTCCTGTTGCCTTAGGGTTAGGGTTAGGGTTAGAAGAGGTATTTTGCTGGTTAATCCTCCTGTTGTCCTCCTTGGTAAAAATGGTTAAGTTAAAGTTAGGTTAATAATTAATCATTATTTTATTATTTTTTAGTATTAACCTTCGGGCTCCCTATTATTATATAATATTATATTTATTTATGTTATTGCAATTAAGAAATGGTTGTGATTGTTTATGTATTACAGAAACAAGGGTCCCTATCATCAAAAATAATTCAAAACTTGTTGAATGATCAAATTTTTTGAGTGAAATTGTTGAGTGATCTTAATATTGATAATAAATATTGTTATTCATTAATAATGTTCAGAAATGGTGTCTTGGCACCCGAAATATGTGTCAATATGTGTTAAATAAATGGTTCATTGGCTTTATGGTCCTTTCAGAACATTAAACGTTAAATATTCATTGTGAACATTTCATAATCTAGTATGTTACTAGTTTACTTTTTTACAGTAGTTTACTGTTGTAGTTTCACTACAACAGTAAAAAGATTACTCTACATTCAGTACAGTAAACCCATGACTGGTCATAATAAGTCTACAAACGAGTAGTAGAGAGTAGGTGTGATTGCATGTTTTCTCTGTTTTAGGACTATTACTATCAGCTAGCCTACTGTTAAAGAACCAGCCCATGAAATTGGTGTTCATGCTACCTCACTCCTAGCAAAATTTCAATTCATGGTGGTCACCTTGCAATGGTAAGCCATGTGCTAGTAACCTCAGGTGTCTTGTGTTCTGTGATCATGTGGTCAAAGGAAAAAATATTGAAGAACAATATTGTTGGTATTTGAAATTTAAGTTGTGAAGTTGTTTTATGGTAAATATGAAGGGCTTGTTCATTTTGCTATACATCCTAGATCAGTTTGGCAATGTTTGACACCTGCTGATAACAACTGTTTAACCCTCCCGCTGTCCTAAGGATTTCACCAGACAGCCAGCAGAGAGAGCCAACCACGGAATGTCATGTCCGTGTTGTGGTTGGTGCCCGCTACTGGCTGGTGAGTGCACCGGGTCATTTTGACCCATCGGACAGCGGGATGGTTAAATGCTGATCCTGACCAGTGAAACATCAAACTCTTTAAATGTACACTGTTGTGACCATTTATGTAAAGTCAAGTTTATAGCCGTTAATTACATTACAGTCTCAAAGAGCTTTACAACCTCAAATTACAGATGGAAACAAACAACACCCCTTTAGACTGCTTCTCTTCCTGGACAAGGACAATTTTCCATATAAACCCCACTGGTAAAAAAAAGGAAAGAAACCTTGCGAAGGGACCACAGAGAGAGGAATCCACCCGTCCAGGAAGGTTAGAATGCAATAGGCGTGGAAAGAATTAGCAATTACATTTTGTAAGTTAGTCAAATATAAGTGGTCCGTCAAACGTAATATTGACAGATGCCACAGGAGGATTTGTCCCAGGTCTGAGGATGTGTCCAAAATATGTCAATGTGTGTGTGAAGACAGAAAACTGTAGCTTTTTCTTTAGAAGATATAATGGATATGCCTTGCAGAGCTAAGCTTTGCCAATGCAAAATTGTGCTTTTAAAGGCAGAAAGCTATAGCCTAGTGTCTATCACATAAGCTACCCCTACCACTGGAAAATGGCTTGGTAGGATTCATGCAGGACTCTCTGCAAGGAAAATATTAGGCTTGGTTGTTGTGATATGCCAGCAGCCAGTCTGTAATAAAATATAATTTTCTACCAAGCATCTTCACCCATCAGCAGAATACAGATAGACAAGAAGACAGGCAGGCCATTCGTGGTTATGTAGGCAATTACAATATCTTTTCAGAACCAAGGTCTAGTTGAACCTAACCAATTGATTATCCTGCCTCCCCATACACTAAAGGTTATATGCTAACCGTATGCGTGACTGCCTCGCATTGTCTGGACACACGATCTGTGCGTGGGCTGTGAGGAAGAGAAGATGAAGTGGAAGTGAGAGTTCACCAAGACTATCTAACCGGAATGTCTAAGGTTTGAGGTCTGGCGCTGGTCTGGCTTTGTGCACTGTGTTGTGGTTGTATTGTACTCGAAAACGGCCGCCACATGCGTTAAACATGTATGGCGCTATGCGCTCTGGGCAACATCGGCCCCGATTACGCTACAGCCTGTTGACAAAGGACAAATAGCCTACGCCTACAACAATCGACCAAACACCCTACGTTATAAGACGCTTGTCACACGATTCGATTCATCCTATCCCAGTTGCTGAGGTCATGTAAACCTAGATATCACCGAATTTTTGTAGGGCCCAAATGCGGCAGCAATTATCCAACAACAGTCGTATATTCGCTATTTAACATATTCTTACAGTACGACTTATTTGGAGTCACATATCATTCGCAGCTATCTGTCAGAGAGCAATTTGCTCGACATTCCAGTGGTGCTGAAACGAGCAACGGTCAGAGCAAAAGCTCTGGCCGCTGTGCGCAGAGACGTAGTCCTATGCCGCCATGAAGGGATGGAGAGATGAGAATGGGGGGGCGGTAGAGGAAGGAGGATGGGGATGAGGATGGGGAGAGGGGCGTGTTGCGCTATGTGTGTATGTATGTGTGGATGGGCTTTATCCAGAGCGCGCACCAGGGCGGGATGCAGCGCAGCTCTCCAGCCGCAAGGAAACACACCCGTCTGCCGCGCGCACAGCAGAGAAAAGAAACACACTACAGCGCGGACAAAGGAAAATATGGGCTCGCTGAAGACGATCCACCTCAGACGATTAACGGGATGGATGAGTCGTCCCCGGTTCACCTAATGGGGAGACAAATTAGCCCACGTTAATGCGGTGGTGGGTTTCCAGATACGGCGAGCTAAAAGGCGGAAAATTACGTTTAATCCGTCCGCAGACCCTCTGTGTGCGATGGCTGCCACGGTGATTCGTAACTGGATGGGAAATCATGTGCCTTTTTATTTTCTTGTATTTTCCTTATGTTGTGGCCTTTCTTTCGAACAGCTGCGATATTCGATTACGGAAGAAATAGAAAACGGAGTTCAGGTCGGCGATCTCGTGCAGGACCTAGGCTTGGATATTCGAAAGCTCGCCAGCCGAAAGATTAAGGTAACCTCAAGCAGCGTCAAACGCTATGTGATTGTCAACCCCAAGACTGGGAAACTGTTCGTCAACGAACGGATCGACAGGGAGACGCTATGCGATCTGACGAGCACCTGCCTTATAAATCTGGAGGTGTTTCTCGAAAACCCTTCCGAGCTGCACCACGTCGAAGTGGAGGTCACTGACGCAAACGACAACGCGCCTCAGTTCCCCAGAGACGAGTACCAACTGGATATCACAGAGTTCGCATTGCCGGGATCTCGGTACCCCGTTGACAACGCAGAGGATCCGGACGCGGGGCCCAACTCGCTGCGCCTCTATCAACTCAGCACAAACGACCACTTCGCGTTGGTCTCCAATAAACCTTCCCTGAATGCAAAGCACATTGAGCTCGTGCTCAAAAAACCCCTCGACCGCGAGCAGACGCCTTACCACCAACTGATTCTTAGCGCCTTGGATGGCGGGACGCCGGAGAAAACGGGCACGGCCACAATCAACGTGCGTGTCCTGGACTCCAATGACAACGTCCCGTTGTTCGACAGCTCGGTGTACAAAGTCAAGCTGCTTGAAAATTCGCCAAAGGACACGTTGGTAATCAAGCTAAATGCGACCGACCTGGACGAAGGCACGAACGGGGAAGTGTACTACTCCTTCAGCAGTTACACGCCGGAGAGGGTCCGCCAGATGTTCTCCATGGACACCCACACAGGGGAGATCCGCGTGAGGAGCAACGTGGACTATGAGGACACCAACTCCTACGAGATGTACATTCAGGCAATGGACAAGGGGCCCGGGGCTGCAGCTGCGCACTGCAAGGTGGTGGTGGAGGTGGTAGACGTGAACGACAATGTCCCAGAAATCGTGTTATCCTCGCTGTCCAGCCCTGTGAGAGAGGACGCCCGCGCAGACACTGTCGTGGCCCTCATCAGCGTGACCGACCGGGACTCGGGCGCCAACAAGCATGTGAGCCTGGAGATCCCAGTGGGCCTTCCATTTCGGATCAAGTCATTCAGAAACTACTACACCCTGGTAACCTCAGCCTTCTTGGACCGTGAGACCACCGATGCCTACAACGTCACTCTTAGTGCCACAGATGGCGGTAGCCCGCCGCTTTCCTCGCGCAAAACCATCCAGGTGGACGTTGCCGACGTCAACGACAACCCACCGCGCTTTGAACAGACCTCGTACACTGTGTACGTGCCGGAGAACAACGCGCCTGGTGCGTCCCTGTGCACCGTGGCGGCGCGGGATGCCGACATCCGCGAGAACGCTCGCATCACTTACACAGTGCTCAACGACAACAACCATGGCATCCCCGTCACCTCTTACGTGTCGGTGAAGGCGGACACAGGTGAGGCCTACGCCCTGCGGGCCTTCGATTACGAGTCGCTGCGGGAGTTCCACTTCCAGGTGAAGGCCCAGGACGGGGGAATCCCCCCGCTCAGCCGCGTGGCGACTGTCTATGTCTACATCATGGACCAGAATGACCATGTTCCACAGATCGTAAGTCCACCAGGCAATGGCACGCGCTCCCTTGAGACGGTGCCCAAGAACGCGGAGCCAGGCGCTCTGGTGACCAAGGTGGTGGCATATGACGCAGACGCAGGTCCCAATGCCTGGCTGGTGTTTGCCCTGGAGCATCCGGCCACCGAGCTGGACCTGTTCAAGGTGAACGAGCACACGGGCGAGGTGCGCACCACGCGCAGGGTGCTGGAGGACAACAGCACCTCCTTCACGCTGACGGTGCTGGTGAGGGACCACGGGCAGCCTGCCCTCTCCTCCACCGCCACCATCAATGTAGCCGTCATGGAGGTTGCGCCCAAGCTGACGCCGGACCCCAAGAGGATCATCCGGCCCCACAGCACACTGCTCTTCTCCAACGTCACACTCTACCTGATCGTGGCCCTGAGTGCCACCACCTTCGTCTTCCTGGTCACCGTGGTGGTGCTGGCCATCGTCCGCTGCCACACCTACTGCACCCAGCCGGGCTCCTGCTCGCCCTGCTGCGTGTCCCAGAAGCCCCCTCCGGATGGCGGCAGCGGCAGCGTTAGTGGAGGAGGAGGCGGGTTCGGAGGAGGGGGGCTCGGAGGAGGTGCAGGTAGTGGGCCGCAGCCCAACAACAACGTGGTGCTGCGCCGCGACCTGAAGGTGGAGCCCCACTACATCGAGGTCCGCGGAAATGGCTCCTTGACCAAGACCTACTGCTACAAGACCTGTCTGACCGCCACGTCCGGCAGTGACACCTTCATGTTCTACAACACCGGCAGGCCCATCAGCGGCACCTGGGGCAGCGGGGCCGATCGCTTCTTCACCAGCAACAGCGGGTTTGTGCGCCGTCTGAGCATGCCCGATGCGTCGCTGCAGATCTGTCCAGAGGTGGGTTCTCTTTTGTTTTAACATTACCCTCAGAACATGTTGGTTATAGCTCCCCTTCATGTAGACTAGTGCAGCCTCGTGGTCCTCTTCTCTAACCTAATACTAACCCTAACCCTAACCTTAGCACAACAAGATGGATAAGTAAGAACCACAGAAGAAGTTGCAAAGCCATGAATTTGATTAAAGTTACACTCCTCAATTCATTATAAGAGAGTGCTGGTAGTGAGTGGTAAAAGAAAACACATCTGAACTCTCCCTTCCTGCTTCATGTAAGGATACGCTCTTAGACTGTTTGATATATTAAGCCGTATCCTATAAGCAAAAATATCTGAGGACTTAATCATATTCTAATATGTAATGGTGTGATGCATTTGGAAATATGTTAGCCCTTTATAAAGTGTTTCATATGAATATATGATGAATGGTGTTTGACCTACTCTGCTTTTGGATAAAAATTCTGTACAGTCATTGTAAATGCTGGCCTACTCTTCTCTATAGATATCAAATATAGGCTATATAGGCTATATAGGCTAACACTGTTCTCCACCACTACATCTACAGTCACAAACATAAACAGTGTGCTTCGGTGGAAATGTTATTGGTGAGTTATTGGTTAACAATGGATGTGCACCTTTAACAATTACCTAAAGTTTTCTCTCTCTCTCGTCTCTACATGGGTTTATATTACTGGCACACGGGTGAATTTACTATAAAGTGAATCTAATTTGGACACCGTGCTGGCTTTCTAGTGCAATGCAGTTGTCATGGAAGCCTTCCATCACAGCACCCATGTCTCTGCAGTCTGTATGATGTGTGTCAAGGCTCTTGGTGGTGTGTCATTTGAAGGAGAGTACTGTCAGTACAGATGCTTCCTCCCTTCAGGGGCCTCCTTCTTTGTTCTTTTCTCTCCGTGCTAAGCTCTCACACCACATTAGTATCAGTCCTGCTAACGACTTTCCCAAACTCTGTCGGATTTCCAATCATCACAAACCTACCGAGAACAGGGATACTGTTTCTACAGTATCTCTCACTCACTAACCATGACATCTTGTCAGTGCTGGACTAATTAGAGCAACTTGGCAACTATGTGTGTGTGTTGGGCTGTGCAATGTCTTTTTGAACACCACCTGCTGCTCCTCTGCAGCGATGCAGCGTTTCACATCTGTGTTGTTGGTGAAACCTGCAGCTGGGACCTGTTGGGAGGTTACAGTCCATATCTCACTGGAAGTAATTAGCAGGATATTAGCTTCCACCAGGGACAGCGTATGGTAGTGTCAGCAACTTTTGTTTAGCTTCTATAAAGACACTAATCATAAGTGTAATAGTGCAACAATGTATTAGTTTGACTTTACACGCACTGATGAAAAAAATGAATGAAACCCCCATTAACATTGTGAGCTAAACTGCTGTTTACCCTCTACTGTAAGACACTGAAAAATATCTCTCCTTGTCCTATTGCTGTTTGTGTGCATTTTGTGGCATGCTTTTAGCATTAGCAGCAGCTGTAGTAGAGAATGATTTGGGCTTGATTTGGGTGTTGAGGTGCAGGGATCTATCTTGTTATTTAGATATGAACTCATTAGTACAAAAGCAACAATACATAGTATACATTATGCATAGTTTTCAACTCCGTGAAGATAGCTAGCTAGCTCTTTTGTTGCATAACTGTCAAATATGTCTGATTCATACAGCAGACTGTGTCACTATATAACATAGATGCTTTATGTAATTCTAGGTCATTATAAGAAAAGCAGCCCATAAAAACATTTGTGCTATACTGTGGTATCTATGATTGTAGCCTATACCATGGACATCTCTGATTTTAATAGGCTGGGAGTGAATTTCTGCTGCTGTCTTTGGGAGGGCAGTGCTGCATGTGTGTGCTACACATACACAAGATGCAGTTTACAGTTGAAGTGACACGTTGTAGGCCTACTGTTTTCCGAATAAATAGAGTTGCAAGCTGGACGCCTCCCTCATCTAAATCGAGAAATATATAACCTTCCCGGAGTAAAAACAGACCGACTTTGAAATCGTAGCAAGATAAAACAGAAGCGCAACGATATTCAGTGCCTAATTATAGTCATCTATCAGTTTGAGACGCAGGATGGAAACAGCATCCAAGCAGCTGATCTACCTTAAAGGATGAGTATGCCATTTGCTTCAGAAGCACATTTAGTAATATTTCTTGACATTATATTTACACTCTGATAGCAATGACAAAATTAAATGCTTAACTGATTAGAGATATCCATCATCTGTGAGAGTCGCAGGAATGTGAAAACCCCGCCAAATCATTAAGATCGGACCGAACCGAAGTGATTGACTAGCCTAGCTGTCTGTCTGTATGAGCTACGTTCTTGCATGCAGTGCCGCACACTGTGCCTGTGCACAGTAAAGGTCTGTAACCACAGACCTTTACTGAAGGCAGACAGACAAATAAAACAGTGTGCCATCTTAACCCTCGAGATGTACTCATAAATCTCATATTTGGCCACACGGCGGCGCCATCTGATTGTGTATAATTTGTGTGTTTTTCAATTGGCATTGCTGTGTGTATTTATTTATTTATTTGTTAATTATTTCTTTATGTATTTGTGTTGTTTTTGGAGCCTTTTAACCATCCTGTGGTCCTCGGGTTTCAAAGTCACACCTTGTTGTGCCAGCAGTGCACATCATATGTCTAAACTGTAGAATTAGGTTTAGCGCCTTCTATCTGCCACAAACAGCTAGTGAATTGGGTCATTTTGACCCAGAGAACATCACGAGGGTTAAGAAAATGACACAGTTGGAGAAAATCCACAATAAATAAGAGGTTGGTTACTGCTCCATGCCAAACTCGAGTGAATAGCCTATTGGTGTTGTTTTTCCTCAATGGCGATAGTCGGAAGAAATGAAGGGCCTGGCAAATGATACCATGTTGGCCTATTCTGTTGGACAGGTAGGCTAATGATCTTTTTTTTTTTGTGGAAATTAGTTTTCTTTGATATCCAATGTAGCTAGCTATGTAGCTAGCTACCTTATGTACAATGATAAGATACAGTGGGCTAGCATATATGCTAGTAGATTATTTTACACGAAGTCAGGTATTAGCTATTGTAGGCTACATGTATTGGAGATGTGGCTAAAGAAGTGTCACGCTATGTGAGCGGGGGGGGTGCAAGGAGGACTCAAGTTTGGAATCAGAGGCAGAGAAGGTGGTTTTTCAAACGGAAAACGAATTTAATAAAACAAAACAGAAAAGGAGTACTGTACAGTAGACTGGAGAGTTGGTAGTGGATGATCCGGAGAGGTGAGCAGGCGTAGCTGCTGGGGAGTAGAGCGTCGTGGAGACAGGAGACGAGAGACGAGGGAAAGCTGGCAATCGCTGGAGACGAGAGACGAGAGACAGCGGACGTAACTGCTGGTGAGCTTCCAATCGCTGGTACGTATGTCCATGAGGAAAACAAAATGAACTGGCCATGAGTGTCAGGGTGGACAGTGTTTTAACCGCTTTGCCCTGGAAGCGGGGGCAAAGGATCCGCACGTGTGTGCTTTAACCGGTTGCAGCTGCGGCAGTGCTGGTGATGCTGTCCGGTGCTGAAGTTGCGGCTTGGCACTGTCCAGCGCTGGTGTGGCCGCGAATCGTGACAGGAAGGATGACGCAAGGGGCTGGGCTGTTTTTCTATTTCTATCTTTCAAAATCACAACGGAAAAAGAGCGTATGCTCAAAAGGTTTAATGAAAAATTACAGAAAGGTACAAAACTGAAGCGTAAACCGTTAATGGACTAATATAAAACATAAGTTTGCCACATCAAACAAAATCCCCATAAACCAAACAATGCACCCTCTGGTCTTATATATACAAAAAACCCACCAGGTGCAACCCATTCTTCAAATTACCCCCAGGTGCAGACAATGTCTCGTCCAGTCACATGCCGGCGAGACCGAACAAAACGTGACAGTACCCCCCCCCCCCAAGGCGCGCCTCCTGGTGTCGCCTTCTCGCCGGCGGCAGGGGTCCAGAATCAGGAATGGCGCCCCACCGGGGGACGGACTGGATGCCGGCAACGGGAACGTGACCCCTTCGGGGGATGCACTGGAGGCTCCACAGTCGTGGCAGCCTGGGATACCGGTGGATTCCCCAGCTGGATCTCCCCTGGGACTGCAGCGGAAGGCGGCGTCTGCGGACCCGACCCTGGGACTGCAGCGGGTGGCCTCAGCGGACCCGACCCTGGGACTGCAGCTGGCGGCCTTAACGGACCCGACCCTGGGACTGCAGTGGGCGGCCTCAGCGGACCCAACCCTGGAACTGCAGCGGGCGGCCTCAGCGGACCCAACCCTGGAACTGCAGCGGGGGATGCCTTCTGCGGCAGAACCAACCCTGGGACTGCAGGGCAGCAATTCCTCTGCTGATTCCGGGGGAAGCATTTCCACCCGCTCCCAGGTCCCTTTGTCTGTTTCGTCATAGCCAAACGTGGCCCAGAGCTGGTCCACAAACTCCCGATATGGCCCCTGATGGTAAAAGCGTTCAGCAGCCCACGTGAGCGCCTGACCAGTCAACAGCAGCACCATGTACCGCACCCTCTGGTCCTCCCCAGCCGACTCGTAGTAGGAGTCGCATTGTTTAAGGAAGACCCCGAGGGACACCCCAGGTGTCGCTGGCCAGACCGACTCCCAGCTGCGATGACGTCACACTACGCGGCGCTGCCGATCCGGGATCGGTTACTCCGCGGACCGCCGCGACCAGCTCTGGGAGGAGAGGTGTGCGCAGCGGTGCCCTAACCTTAAAGGCACTCACCTTATTACGATCCTCTCCTCTCGAAACCACCGGCACGCTGCTCCGAGCTAACTCCGCCGCCAGCCGAGCCAATTTCTCCGCTAGCCGGTCCCCTGCCCGGTCCACAGCGTCCAAGCAAGCTGCTCTGTCCATCTCCGTCAAAAAGCAAGGCACTCGACTAACAAAACAAAAAAAAAACGTTTGGATGGGGTTTTTCTGTTACACTCAGTGCAAGTGCTGAGTACAAAACTGAAGCGTAAACCGTTAATGGACTAATATACAACGAAAGGTAGCCACATCAAACAAAAAACCCATAACCTAAACAATCCACCCTCTGGTCTTATATATACAAAAAACCCACCAGGTGCAACCCATTCTTCAAATTACCCCCAGGTGCAGATAATGTCTCGTCCGGTCACATGCCGGCGAGACCAAACACAACAAATAATAATAATAATAAACTTTATTTGTATAGCACCTTTCATACACAATGTGCAACTCAAAGTGCTTTACAGTTAAA
>JAODUG010015932.1:7200-23176 GCA_027564795.1 Aphredoderus sayanus | reverse complement strand
GCACAACAAGGTGTGTGTTTGAAACACAAGGACAACAAGAAGGGTAAAAGGCACAAAAAAACTACATAAATACATAACGAAATAATTAATAAATAAATATATAAATACACTCAGCAATGCCAATTGAAGAACACATAAATCATACACAATCAGATGGCGCCGCCTTGTGGCCAAAAACGAGAGTTCTGAGTACATTACGAGGGTTAATATTTATTGGACATACTACAGTATTGGCAATACAGAGACTTCTACGGAAGCCAGTAGAGCTGTTCTGATTGGCTCCAAGTGTACCTTGACACGTCCTCTCATTGGTCAATAGTTTGTAGCCCTTCTTGCAGCTGCACTCGAAGCTACCCACGGTGTTCCGACAGACGTGGTCACACCCCCCGTTGTTGAGACGACACTCGTCGATATCTGCCAACACAAAACGATAGAATTAAAGTAGAGAACAGAAAATGACTCACCGCAGGAACATGAGGCCAAACAAATGCTGCAGTGATACAGGAGTGCACACTGGCATGTAGTGTCCACAGACAGTGAACACGAAAATGAATACATCTGCTTTTATATTCATGTCCCCCATGTCTTCGTACGATTATTTACATCATTACTTGTGTTGCCAATAGCCGATCGATATATCATTTTCTCATCCAAGCTTGGATCGTGAGTTCCTGGCGGTGGTTTTGATTAATTCAGACTCATTACAAATGAGGCGTGTCTGGAGGGAGGCTTGGTTGGAATAAGCATCAGAACAGCATCAGAAATGGAATTAAAATAATCCCCTCTTTGCTCCATCTTTGCACCCCCCAGCCTCTCCTTAAGCGGTTCCTGGCCAGCACTGCGGGCCTATATCTCGCTGTGCCAGCACTGTCTGGGATTGTTTTCCTTTTGTTTCCTCTCAAACCAGCCCAATAAAATCCCATGCACTTTTATCAGAGTTGTTAGAGCAACGTTATGGGCCCTTAGAGGGAGGGCAGACTTCTATTTTGAAAACTGTTGTCACGCTCTTAAATGTTCTGAGGAAAACGTTTGCCCGCCCCTCCACTCCTTGTTTTGTAATCTCCTTACTGCCATTTCTTATTATACTTGATGTTTTAATCCAGCCCTTCGACAGTACAATATGAAACTGTAATAGCGAGTGCTCAGGTAGCTTGTGACAAGCAGACAGGGGCAAAACAGAGCTAAAATAGAAGGATCACAATAATTCCATTAATAAACTATTGCTTATACATTCTAATCAAAATGACTGTATATACTAGTCAAAATAAGCTTCTAGAAAGTAGTCTTGCATTAGACTGTATGAACACAATGACAATACAAGTACAAGGGGAATTATCCATATTTCCCATTGACTGAATGCCTGAATAGAAAATAGAGTGGAATATAGAATGGAATGAACAATTTCAATCGCAAGTAAGTAATCTTTTAAATGTTCACAACAGAAACCTACAGACATGCCTACGACGTGTTAAAAAGCAGCATACATTTTCCCGGGTAATGTCTGTGATTGGCAGGTGAGGGAAGCGGATTAGTTACCTTTGCAGGTCTTGCGGTCTGGCTGCAGCGTGAAGCCCACTGGGCAACTGCAACGGACGCCTGTCACCGCGTCGTGACATGTGCTGTCGCAGCCTCCATTGTTCACCGCACAGGTCTCTGCAAGGAAAGACACGAACACACACGAAAATAAATACACAAGAATACCATGAAAATACAATTTGCTTGCTATTGTAATCTTTTATACATTGGGAAACAACAGTCCTAAAGAAAACAAAAGATCCAGCTCTCCTGTAAAAGCTGGAAATGGTGAAAAGATTGGTAAAATGGAGAAAACACACGCAGCGCCTAACGAAGAACAGTGAGGAGATAGGAGAATAAGCAAGAATGGTTAGGTGCACCACAAGCCGGACACACAGGGTTTGAATGCATCTCTGTATCTTTGTGTCTGTATGTGTATCCTGTCTTCCTTTCAGCCAAGGTGAATAATGTCCTCCAGAACCTCTTTGTAGACCATCCAGATTCCCCACACCGCTCCCCCCTCACCGCCATTGTAAATACAGCGGCTGGATGTCCAGACCATTTCAGACAACATCACAATTTAGCTGGTTTCAACAAGAGCTTCCAGGCATTTAGGGATAAAAAAATGCTATTTCAGCCACTCTCAGTGTCTGTGTTTGCTTGCCAAATGTAAGGAATGGGAGGGTGGTCAGTCAAAGGAGAAGGCTGGAGAATCATCTCCCGGCAATGACACATTTCACAAAGCCAACAGCACGGGATACATTTGTGCGCTATGAACTATAACACTTTGTACCAGTCTCACAGACAGGCCTCAAACATAACAACATAAAAACAACACATTAACTGACTAACACATACAGCAACACAGTAACCAAAAATAATTAACTTATTGTAGAAAAGCTTCATGGATTCTCTTAACAGACTAAAGGATACTGTTGGCAGCTGCCCTCTAATTGAAATAACCAACAAAACCTACTGTATGCTTGAAAACTGTAGAAGCAGCAGGATAGATAGAGGGAGAGATACTGTACAGTACTGTACATCTGCACAAATAAATAGGGAAAATATTAAATATTAAAGTATTAGCTACTGACAAGTACAGTAGCTATTGACAAAATGTCCTTATTGGAAGTCGCTTTGGATAAAACCTCTTGCTAAATGCTGTACTGTAAATGTTATTGTTTGTTATGTCCCATGGCATTTTAAAAGAGAGGTGGATTGTGCTATAACAGGCCAAAAAGGGTAGAATGCATTTTGGACACACAAAACAAATATAGAACATGAAAATAAATCTTGCCGAATACAGTAGGCTGCAGATGCTGATTATTTTCCAAGTGAAAGATATTAGACCTTGACGATGAGCGAGTTCTCTTGGAGAAAGCCATGTCTTTTAAAGTCTGTTAAGCAGAGAGGTTTTTCTATCTTGTACCTACTGTAGTCACAACACAGGGGTGTGTGGGTTCATATAATTGCAAAGTGTGAGGCAGTGACAGCTGGCTGATGGAGTGATAAGACAGTGTCAGGACATGCCTTAAAAACACTTAGTCAGACAGTCATCTCACCAAAGTGTAATAATCATCTGCTAAGGAGGGGAAAAAATATTTATCACATTATGGCTATGCGAATACGGAGAGAGAGACAAACTCTGGTATGTGTGTGGGTTGTGTGTCTTGGATTCAGACCAGCCACATCTACACTGCACTAGCTCAGGACCCACAATTAGCACTGGGCAGACTTTAGTAAATATTCCCCAATGTGATGATTCAGAAACCTACAGTACTGTTTGGTCTATTACAGTCTCTCAGTATATGTTTCAAACGGATAGCTACAGTCATTTCACAGGATTCACTCCCAGAAGCCACAACATTTTTATCTTTATTTTATTATTTAAAAAAAGAAGAAGAAACTTGACCTTGATTGGACGGAGGACTTTCAATTGGCACCCACATAGAGAATTACATTGGCCATTGACTGTGCAGGAGAAAGAAAAAATGTCCAACTGTGGTGAAAAAGGATTTTTCTCGAGAGCGGATCGTTGTGGCACAATTACTCAGAAAGGACAAAATGCATGAAGTGTTCAAGCCCTGAGGTGAATGCTCTTTCAATAACATACTCAGTAACTAAATAATACAGCTGAGATTAGGTCTTCTGAAGGTGCAGTTTTGAAAGGAAACTGTGAAACTGTGGTTTCAAAAGCAACCAGTGAAAGAAATGAACCTGCCAAAAGATAATTGAAAAGTATCTCACAGCTCATTATTTTTTGGCCATCTTGGCATATTCATAAAGTCATTAAGCCAAGAAAGTGGGCTGAACTAAATTATTCAGTGTTGACAGTTGTTACAAAATATTTACTTGTATGCAGTTTACTACAAAACTGAAAAACAAAATTACCTAAAGCCACGGAGACAATACATTTCTATACTACAACCTGAGGTTTTATCTGTAGCCTATAACACATTATACTGAGAACGTAATAAAACAAAGATAATGTATAAGTGAAACTGCCATAATGTAAATAAAATAAAGTGTATTACAATGTGTATGTTCTCTAACATACAGTGATGTATGGTGAAGCATAGTCATAAATTCACGTTCTTTCTTCCTTCAAGCTTCAAACACCCACTGGTGGCGGCGTTCGGTGGCACGTCAAGAAATGCAATGTTCGAAACGTAAAGACAAATTGACGGAGGAGCTGAAAAATCTGTAGATATTCAGCACAAGAAATAGCACTGCATTCTAAACCAAATTTGGAACATTGAGATTCGGCTTATGGATTATGGACATACTGTTATTATAGTGGTGTGTGTGTGCGTGCATGTAAACGCAGCGATACACACTCAGCCATACTGCCCCGCGCTGGCCAGCTCACAGCTGTGTTTTGAAAAGGCGTGGTCTGACAAGGGCAGCCGCCATTGTTATTGGAAGGGAATTGGGAGAAAGAAGAGGAAAGTGGGGAGGAGTCAGGTCAGGGGTCGCAGGGAGGATGCCCCTCTGGGAGGGAGGGAGGGAGGGGCCTGGTCAATGTGTTATAGGTTAGTCTTCTCCCCACGCCAGAGACTCAGCCAGGACTCCCAGAGAGAGAGAGAGAGAGGAGTCACAGGAACAGATATTTACCATTGGGGAACAGCTGGGGGGCTGCCTGGGACTGGACACTCCTCTCTCCTGCGCGCACACACACACACGCACACACACACACACACACACACACACACACATTGCAAAAACACTGCTTTAGTGCTTCACACACTTGGTCTATACACGCTGCTGGTGTGATGTCATCTGGAATCATGACAATGCAGAATGAGCCCAGCTCAAACCTCTCCTGTTGTACTGGAGGGGGGAAAAGATAGTCCAGCGTTATCTAGCTATTCCAAATAACACAAATAATCAATAACTGCAGGAGGTGCAGCACTGCTATTGACTCGGTGTGAAGAGGGAGGCAGCCTCCCACAGTGAGCAACTGAACAAACGCGGAGGGGGTTGGTGGGGGGGGTGGGGGGGGGGGGGTGGGGGTAGGTGCGCTGTTAACTTTCTAACAGCAAAGATTGCCGATGACTGTTCTTGCTATAAAAAAAAAAAGAGTGACATCTCAAGACAAAGGTGGTGCCCAGCGACATGCAATCATGCACAGACACATCCCACAAGAAGCATTCAAAGTACAGGGCTGTCATGTGAGTGTGGCGAAGCTTTAGAGGTAATCTAGTTAGAGCAAGCGCTGCAAGCCTGCAAGACAGACAGAGCAAGCCATTAGTAGCTGTAATGCCCCCCAAAAAAAGACAGACAGACAGACAGACAGATTCATGTATTTCTTGCAATATGGACTGTGGTTCTGTTCAGTGCTGAGCTTAGTCATGGTGTCAATTTGCTTAGTCGGTTCCAAATGCTATAAAAAATAAATAAAACTTGCAACCACATTATGTTTTTATATTTGTTTTGTTTCATTTATCTGCAGTGATGTATCAGCCAAAAGGTCAATGAAATATCATTGTGAAACATCTCGTCATCCTGATGATTTTAGCACTATGTAATCTGAAGGTAAACCTGGATTTGCATATGCTAATGTGGTCTGAGAGTAGCTGCTCTATTCAAATGTCAACAACAGCAACAGGCCCTATTCCTCGGTGACAACACCATAAATCATGTACAGTGTACGTCCCCTGCCATGACAACCCCAGCGTGACACTTAACCAACTTGCGGCATCCACCCCAGACTAGGTGACCGTGCTCTGTGAAGGCACAGACCACCTGATAATGTGAGCATGCAGTGTTTACGCTATGTGCATTGGCATGGAGTCTATGCATACTTGCGTACATGTTCTGATACACACATGCTTAAATGTGTCGTATGTTTTCTTTTTGTAAAAAAAAGAAAAAAAAAAGAAAAAAGGATTGCCGGTTAAGGTAATAGAACACACATCCACACTATCGAATTATCTGTGTGTGTGTGTGTGTGTGTGTGTTTGTACTGTATGTTTGTGTGTGTGTCTGAGAGAGACAGAGTGAGAGAGCATGTCTGCATCTGCCTGCTATTTGTGAATGTTTATGATTTTCAGCGCGTTAAGAGCATGGATACTTCCACATGATGGCTGGTCCTTTCGATAATTGAGGTTTCTTGATCTACCAAAGTTCTGAACACAAACAAACCTAGAGTATGATGAGGACATTTCAGTCACAATTTTGACTTTAATTCAAAGATGCATTAGGTAATCAAACAATTTTCTCTTTTGATCGCACATGCCTGATTTTGTGCGCTGAAAGTTGGAGTAGGTCTGTGTGTGCATGCATTTCCATGTATGCCTTCCCTCAACCAGCTCCACACACGCTAAAATTCGCCGCCAGTCCAATCGTGGTAATAATAGAGAGTGACACGTAGGAAAAACTGAAGAAAAAAAAGACAACCACCAATTCCAAAATGATGCAGTAGTCTCTGGGCCCACTATTGTAAAAAATAAAAGCCTGGGAGTGGAGAAACCCTGTCAAATCAAAGAAAATGCTGTAGAATGCATAAGAAACAATGCCCAGGGTGAATTAACAGTGTGGCTATGGCACGCCAAAACGAACCAAACAGATGTGCCACGAAATGACATTTGTAATCATGCGTGCATGTTTCTTCTGAAATGAGGCATACCCGGACTCTATGAAGGTTACATCGTTTTTCCAAATCAATGACAAGGCCAAACCGTGGCATATTTTCCTTCTTGTATGGTTTCTATGGACACTGTATACAGTACAGTATCTATATAACTAAATTGCATTGTGTTAATTGTGGTTGCAGTGGTATTACGTGTTCTGAAGACAGAAAAACTCAACTGAATGCCATCTGTACTCAGGGTTAATTTAATAGAGCCTAATTAAATATAAGTGTTAAGACTTCTTCTTGCCCAAGGATGAGATTACTTAATTAAAAACTGCACACTGCCACCAAATACCCACCTACGACTTGAAAACCAAAATATCTGATTACGACTTGACAGTTTTTGCAGTGTTTGAGAAATACTACACTTTAGTTTCGCTATTTAAAGCTTTTGGAGCCACAGTTTGATTTATACATCTCTATAAGGCCACAGTTTCATGATGGAAAAAAGCCAATGTCCCAGGCTGCTGGCTACAGTGAAGGTTTCTTACTGAGGCCTTCCAAGATTCCTGTCAGTCATTTGCTCATCAGGGTATCATTTGGCAGATTGTTTGTTATATTGACTAATGGAGAGTTTGGAAGATGGAGCGCCCCAGAGCAGACCGCGGGGCTGTTACCGCTCCACCTCTGCAACCCCAGACACAGTGGAGGAAACCAGAGATGTTAAATGGCTGAGTGCTCCCTAATCTGGCACACCAAATGCAGCTTTGCTACATCTTGGGAGTAAAACTGACTAAGGCATCCAATTTGGTTGTGGTTAACATTGTGGCATCCCCTTGGCCTAGCAGCATGCAGCAGTAATGACAGGTTAGCTGACCAGACCTTGACATCGGCCTGGATCTCATCAGCTCTAGGCTAACAAAAGGTGACACAGAAGCACTAAGATAACCAGCCACTACACAAACAGCCCTCAAAATGAACAGCCAACTAAATCATATTCACCATCCATTCATCCATCCAATATGCTATGCAGGCCAAGCTTCCAATTCAACCAGTGCAGTAGACAAGTTAGTATATTCATGTACAAAACATGGCTACATTTGATCAACAATCAAAACAACCATACTTTAGTATTGTTGTATCAATAATGTTATTGGAAATATGTACTCATATATTTAAATGCTTATGGCATTTCACTCATGTATAACGTTGAAAGTAATAATTGTCCATCTCAAACAAACATTGGCCATAGATATCACTGTACATTTGACTGTTTAGCCATGCAATGGCGCAGATCTCCAAGGTCTGTGTTTGAAGGTACAGCCACTAAAAAGGTTCACATCGGTTCAGCAAACCTTATACGCTAGGTCATTTTTATTCAACTTATGTCAACTGAGGCACAAACTGACAAATGCCAACAGAGGGTGAGGTGAGGTGCAGGAGGTAATACCAATGAGACCTGGAAGAAATTGACCAGAGGCTCAACAGAAGGGCATGTGGCTGCACGGATGGAGAAACAGAGACCGGTGAGGACAGAGAGAGGAGCGGGGAAGAAGGCAGAAATAGCAGGGAATAGGAGGTTACAGTACCAGAGCAGCAGCAACGCAGTATGAAGCACAGCAGGCAGGTAGCCTTTTGCCATTGCATGTCACAGAGAAAGAGAGAGAGAGAGAGAGAGAAAAAAAAAAGACTTCACGAAGCTCTACTTCTCAACATGTGTCAGTGGAGTTACCTTACTGTGCTAAAGTGCATTTTCAAACGATAATCAGTGTTTCTTGGGATATTCGATAATGAGTTGTGTTGAAAAACCATTCAAAAGGATCATGTCCTTATCTCAATACACGTGCTGACGTTCAAGATCAAATGTTTCCTTTAATTGCTGTGTTTCCTGAACCGCATCTGACATTAGGCCTGACAACAGCTAAATTGTAAAGTATTGTATGAATCCTGTGAAAACATACTACATTATGAAAAGCCTTTGCCGTAGACCAGTGCATTAGACAAGTTGGAAGTATGTTTATTAAATACAATAGAACCCACTGGGTATTAAATGAAAAACAGACAACAGTGGTTCATTAAATACAGTAAGTAAAGAGAATATTTCATCAAGATCGCCAGCGTGCGGAAGCTATACAGTGAATGATTTTTACAAAGGTCATTGTAGCTTTTTGTTTCTATCTCTACATCTCTGTGAAGTGTGACAGTTCCTTGTCCTTGACAGGAGGGATGACTTACCTACACAAGTCTTTCCGTCGGTGTGCAGGACAAACTTCATGTGACATGAACACCGAGGACCGTGGTCTGTCTCCTCGCAGATGTGCTGACAACCCCCATTGCCATAGTTACACGTCACTATCAAAAACAACAAAGTTATCAAACAGTCATACCATCATAATGCCTATTCTTTAGATTGTACATACAGTACATAAAAAGAAACACAAAGGGAGTTTGGGGAAGAGCAGAATGTAGAATGGCAATATTCACATGTGAGCATGGATGGGAAAAGACATCTTGCTCTGCGCGCATGTGTGTGTGTGTGTGTGTGTGTGTGTGTGTTGTTGCTGTCAGGGGGAGGGTGTAGCGACCTCAGTACTCTAAATACACCTGTGATGACTTCCACCGCCATGCTGTCTGCAACCCACCTTCCCAACGCCTCCTAGCCTTTTCCTGGGCTGTCACACACACACACACAAAGAACCTATAGAATAACACCTCTCCAATCCTTATCCAAACACAGACAAATCCCCATCAGCCCTGGCCCCAGCTCTGACAGGATGATCTCTGTTGCTCGGCAACCGGGAGTGTGCACTGTCCATCACCGGAGCCCCTACGTGAAACATCCTCCGCTTGCCCTAGTTGTAAATTATCATTCCTTATTTGGGAAATATGGTTGTTTTTTTGGGGTGATTTGCTGTGGCTTTTGTAAGGCAATTTAAATGTAGGGATGTACAGCAGATACTTTAAATCTTTTTGATGGCATTTCTGGAGTGCAATTACCTATCATGGGCAAGTTTCCAATATCTATCAAAGCTTTATGAGAAACCCATAAATCTCTCTCTCTCTCTCTCTCTCTCTCTCTCTCTCTCTCTCTCTCATATTTTGTGTGTCAGTTCAGTGTGTGCATGTATTCTTCACATAGAGCAGCAGGGCAAGGTGAGGTTATGATGACTTACACTTGCAGTCCTTCATGTTACGGGTAAGCTGGAAGCCCGGCCTGCACTCACAGGAGATGCCACCCTTCTGGGACTCCCGGCATATATGTGCACAGCCATGATTCTTGTCCATGCAAGTGGGTCCTTCCTTTGTGCCTTCTGACCGCACTGCAGAGGGAGATGAGTGAGGACCAAGTAAAGAAGTCAATGTTGAGCATTAGAAGTGTGTCATTTCAGGCCTTGTGAGACCATCATGATCTCAGTCAGTTGAAGTTCTTTGTAAGATGACTATACAGTATTAGTGTACTCTGGGCTCAAATTGTGGGGGGGATCGGTGGGGGTGAAACACACCCATTATTGAGAAGAAAGAACAACATCTTGGATATAGCATAACATCCCAAGTTACGATTGAACATGGTTAATATTAATTGTGATCTCATCGTTAATTTGCCTACTCATCATGAGGCTACCTTGAATTGTGGACTATAGTGGACTATAGTCCACAATTCAATGCAAATGAACCCTCACTAAGTTCCGCACCCATTTGGAACACCTGACCTGTAAAGGAAGCTTTTGCACCTGGCATGAGGGTTAATGGTATTTATATTTATTCCAAATAATATAATGATATCTGAAAGGAAATAATAGCAAATATCCTAAATAATAGTTCTGAAATAGCAGAGAGAAGTAGACAGAAATAACTACAAAATGCTTTTGAGAGCTACAGTAGCCATTCACAACATAATTCCACTGGTCTCAATGCAATCATTAAGCACCATTACAACCCAAACTAAGAAGTGAAAATAATAGAGGTAAAGTTAGTTTACCTCAGACATACAGTAGACTATCCGTTTCATACAGGTTCTGTTTTTGTGTGATTATGCTGGTATCTCTCCTCTTGCTTTTTTGGCTTTGTAAAAGTGAAACAATATGATAACCCCTCTTAACTTTAAGGATAGTCCCCCGTGAGTAATGTAGGATTGGACATTGACTGTTCTAGGAACGGGTATATTTCAGCTAGAGAGCGGTTTACAGCCTTATTTTAATGGGGAGATCATATCTAATGCGTGTCGTGTTGGCCAGTGATCATATAGGCATGTTGACCAGTGTCTTTGCAGTAGGGCTATCCCATCATACGTTTTTAGTGTTACAGCATTAACACTAATTCTGCAAAATAATTCATCAAGCATAACTAGTCTATAGTCTTAAAAGCTAAGACCTTTTCTGCACATGGTCAGCTAATTGCCATTTCAATCTGTTTTATCAGAAATGTAGTGTATAACTTCATTAAAAGAAGTACATGAAGGATTTCATCATGGAGAATTTGTAAAATATGTACTGCTACAGTACATACATATATAAATAGCCATTTCGCTGGTTATGGACATAGTTTGATTTAGCCTATCATTTAGCAGCAATGCAGAATTAATAGTGAAAAAGATGGGGCTGACAGAATCCCTTTGTTATTGTCATACCTTAAAGAATACAAGATTGTTGGCGAAGAGAACAAGGGTTATTATTGTAATTCTTTACAATGTTGGTAACATTATAGAAATTACATTACATTAATTGTATCCCACCTTTTTCAGCTTCCACCAGCAAATATTCGGAGGTGGTGAGATAAAGGTAGGCACTGAAGTCCAATAGTGTGTAAGGTAGTTTGAGTGAACTATTTTAGCACTGCCTTAAAAACAAATGCTTTTAAATAGAAGGATTCCAGACTGACACAATTAGAGAGATCAGAATGGTTTCAAGAGGATATCTAAGATATACTATTCACAATTTCAAAGATATTATAAAACCAAATTTGTATATGTAATTTATACATCATAGCTTTGCAGAATCAACATTTTGGGTGTTTGAATATCATTGTACTCGTTTTAATTTGCTAAACATTATTGGCCATGCTTTCTTTGTTTTTATTACAAAAAAAGGGCAATTTAGTCTTTTAAGATAATAAATGGTCAGAAATTAGTGACACACGAACCTACATGATCACATAATGCCTGCACCAGGTTACTGACATGCCCAATACCCTTTTACAAAGACTCAAGCACTTGTTACAACATGCTCTCTTGTTTAAGACTATAAAAAGAAGCCTGTATATAAAGAGTATAAAAGTCCCAGCAGGAGTTAATCCCGTAGACCTGTTATTTTAATTGAGGTAATCCCCACAAAAAAGCCAGGGGGAACAAAAAAAACCCTCCTTGGTTAGATTCAAAAGACAGACTTTAAAAGGGACCACAAGAAAATATGTACAACACTATAAGTTGCAGAGACCAAAGCAAGAATGTCGTAAACCTCACAATGAATGAATGAGCACAAGTAGAATAGTTCGAACAAGATCCCTAAATAAGTGCTAAACAACATCCCATGCAAAGATGCACAATGTCTATGTCAATGGTTCGTTTAGACCCTTGACCCTCGACAAAAAACAAGTGGATTTACGCATGAGGGGGTCCCCAAGCAATTAATTAACTTATACTAGCAAAACATAATAATGTAATATATATTATGCCTAGGCATCTATTAATTGCATTAAAAATTTATGTTACATTTTTGCAAAAATAAGCAAACAAAATTAGAATTTTTATTTATTTTTTATTTAAAATAAAACAGATCCCTTTCTGACCCACCAAAAGCTTCTTATTAGGTTGGTCCTGTCCCATGTCCTGGGAGTCACCACTTTTTGGCATGCATAAACGAATGATGAAGGCATTCAACAGACAACCAGTATGCACTCAGAACTCCATTCTGAGCTGGTGTAATTAATTATTACACAGGCAAAGGCAGTGTCCCCACTCCTACTGTATGTGCCGTATTGAAATAAAAGTATGCTCCCTTTGGGAGAAGAGACTGATATTTTACTCATTCAATGTGAAACAATGTCACCATTACAGATGCAGTCACAAACCCCAGCCCTCTGGCTCATTAAAACCCAAACAGATCCCGCTTTTTTTGCCACTGTGCTAGCGAACAGGGGAAGCAAGAACAAGGAGACATCTCCATTGATGTCTCATTAAATCTGCTGTCAGACTGAAGGGTGTTTGGAGGTCTAACTTTCTTCGTTAAGGAAGTTTTTCTACAAAGGCTATAGAATTCAAATATTTAAGTGTGTCTGGAGGTAAAAGCGAATGTAAATCAATGCCTTTGCACGTAGGTAGTACGTGGTAGTTCGTAGTAAAGATTTATTATCAAAAACAGGTAACCTAAGTGCGTGTCCTCTTTTATTTTAAATCTGAAATGCAGAAAGACTGTACTACAGAACAATTAAACATGGTCGGAATTGCAGTTGTTATGCCCCAGCCAAAAAAATTTGCTTTACCGTTATCATTTTATCCATAATCAGTTATTTCATTGGTTTGACGCCTCCTTGAATTTAGCCCTTTTGTTTTCTGTGTGCTCTGCCAAAATTGAACTAGCCCTTTCATACATTTTCACTCAGGGCTGATGTCAGAGGCATTTCCAGGCACTCGGCAGAGCATACAAACACCTCAACCCCTCCGCTGGCTGCACAGAGGCAATCGGATGTAGATGCAGCCTTCTCTGGTATACCCAGGTTCAACGCTGAACAAACTAGCTAAGTGCTTTGGCTCTGAGGCAAAAAGGGCACAATGGTCTGTGTGAATTGAGCATGAATATGCATCAGCAGAAAATGTCAGAAAAGTGCTGCACATTTCACAGCTGGTCGGGGGGGACTTCAAGCAGGAATTGGAATTCAATGGTCCATTCCCATTCTGTCTATCAGAGACCAAAGACGCAGACATTCATGAACTTAGCAGGGCATAGAATTTCCAACTAGCCAACCCTGAGGGACTGAAGATTACTTACTAGGGTTGCATTATGCATTCACAAAAATCCCCACACTCTCTCTGCACCTACAGTATATGAAACCCTTCGCCCCTAATACTACAGACCCATCCATCAATAACGGGCCAGGCCAGGGCCAGAACCCAGGCCTTCCTTTCCCCAAAGACCAATAAAATCCAATGCATTGACACAATGGTCCTTTTCTCCTCGGTCAGGCCCAGCTATCACCCTCCCTGTATACCTCCCTTCAAACTGGCTGCCTGTGGCCTCTGGGTTTTTATCATTGCAAAATGATGGAGAGCTGAAAGAAAAACACTGTTCGTGAGGAAGTGCACGGGAGAGAGAAAACAAGCAACTCCAGATTGCAAAGGCCACTTCATATGCAGTGGGCTGGACAACCATCAGGACTTGAGAGTTGCAATTAAGTATAAACACAAGTGTGGTTGTTGCCAACATAGGCCATGACCTGCCTTGTCACTGAGAGGAGATGCCATGTGTGTCTACTACAGAGGCTGACCAGTAAAAATACAGTACACTGCACACATATACTGCAACTCCAAGAGGCAACAGGCTGTGCACTTTTGAAAAGTGATTACAGGTACTTATTTGGAGCTAAATGGGTAAAAAAACAACTGTGGTGTATGCTTCACTTTACATACTGTACTAGTCTGGTAACTCAATTGAACACCTATTGGAACCACCTGTTTTCAATAGAGAGTTTCCAGACTGATGTGTAAAGCAGCGCAAATCGTACGGGTGGAGCATACAAAACGAGGATGGCTTTAACCAGGCTAATTTAGAGCTACTATTTCAGTCTAGCCAGTCTGTAGGGGAAAAAACTAAACTAAACAGCAGGTTCTGACTTTTACATGAGATGAGGCCCTGGCTGAAGGATAAGCTAACTTGTGGTTTTCCAGCTAAGATGGCGACGAGAGGGTTGCTGAAACAAAAGTCCCATCTAGGCCGCCACTGCACCCTGCCACTCTGACACAGTGGAGGGCTATCTTAAACATCAGAGACCATGTAGTGCAGAGGGCTACTCAATAGGTCCTGAAGTGGTGTAAGGCATGCCAAGTGTTTACAGTCTACTCTGGGCAGTATGGAGCTTCTGTCCCACAGGGCACAGAACCCCAGGAAAGGACGCCCTATCAAACTGGACACTGGCTGGTATACAGTATTCAGCAAGCCAGCGCAAGCAGTACCGGATTGTCACGAAGTGAAAAGAAAAGGGGCCAGAATGTGGAACCACACCATTAAAGCAACATTCCTTCCTCTTAGATAATGGGCCCTTAAAAGTTTTAATAGGAGGATAAAAATGTCAGCACATGGAAAAGAGCGGACGAGAGCGGAGCCACACCGGATTGGGTTGGGCTGAGCTGGGTTGCAGATGGTCAGGCAGACCTTGTGAACAGCCAGCAGGTCAGAGGAGTAGCTCATCCCTAACGACTGACGCCTCTCAGAGAACACTGAAGTCACTGCTACCGTTTGGTTCGCTGTGCCACTACCGGTTCCCCTTGGCTCCCTAGGGCCCGGATGAATCTGTTCAAATCACTCTTCTTTTTAAAGAAAAACGCATTTCAAGCAGATTCTATAGGAAAAGAAGGCCAAAAGCATTTTGGAAAGATTTATTTTAAAATATTTCCAAAAATATTTTATGTAGCACTGTTGTTATGACACCAAACACCTGCATTAAAGCACACTGCATATTTATTTATACAAATGTTCCAGGACAAGCAAAGCATAGTTTCCTAATGAGCCTAACTGCTGTAGAGTCAAAGTGGTATACTTACTTGTAAATTAATTCTTTTACTAAAAACAGACTAGACCAGAATAGACATGCTTAGGCATTTGAGGTCGTCTTTTACCAACTCGATTAATAACGTGTTTTTAATTACATTAATTAATTAAAACAGAATTACTACACTATATGTAATTGTGTGTGCTATATTTGTTGTTTGCTGTTGTGTGTGTTTGTGTAATCTTAATAAGGAAATAATGTCTTTGCATACAAAAGAATAAAATTAAATCTAGTTACATTTGTCTAAATGTACTGTATATGTATGTACAATGTAATACAGAAATATGGATGCATTTGTGTGTGCGTGTGTGAGAGAGAGAGAGAGAGAGAGAGAGAGTGTTTATCTGTCTGCCTGTGTCAAAGGCTGTTGTGCAGCACCTGCCACCATACCGTTCCCCTAATGTGATCAAGGTCACTTCAAAAGGCACTCCCAGAAGACCCATGCAACACGCCCCCACCCTTCCCAACAGAGAAGGGCACACAACGCCATCTCAGAGCACGGACTCAGCCGGCCCAGCCTGCCTGCGCAAACAATGGATGCTAGCTTTCTTTAATAAGAAGAGATGTGTTATTACAGGGCCACATTCTTTCCTAAATCAAAAGCGGGGGGGGGGGGGGGGGGGGGGG